>VXAZ01005406.1:0-74612 GCA_013399875.1 Gymnorhina tibicen | reverse complement strand
ATCCCTTTCCTCTACCTGGCTAGGTAATCCTGGTTCNATCCCTTTCCTCTACCTGGCTAGGTAATCCTGGTTCTGGTACACAATGCTCTCCTCCTGTAAATGTGTTCCTGAGGTCTTTTCAAGAGGATCAGTCATATTATCATTTCCATACCGTCTGGGGTTCTGTCCATAAGAGACTGGAGCAGTGTTGAACCTAGATGAGCCTCCTGAAGTGGATGTTAGTCTTTTCAATTTGCATACCCGGGCTGCTAAGGAGGAGGTGGGTTTCCTATCCCACTTTCTCATGTCTTCCCCATGCTCCTGTAGGAAAAAACAGAGGATACGTCGAGGGGTTTGTCTTCTTTCCCTGGCTGGGGGACATCTGCTCCCGATGGCAGGGACTCCTGTTGGTTTCCGTGAGGCATGGAGAATTCCTTCTTTGAGCTCTTTCCTTAGTTTCCGGTGGCCCTCTTCAATCAAGCTCTGGACTTGCTCGGCCAGGTTTGTTTCCACCAATGAGAAATGGGTGTGTAGTGGGGCAGTGACGGTGTCCTTGTAAATTCTCAGTTTTTTGGCTGACATGCCCACCTTGTCATCTCCTTCCCTCCACTGCAGTGTTGCCAGATAACGAGAGTATAGCTCTGGTCCGAGCCGTGCGAATCTTAGCCGCATTTGTGAAGTGCACTGGACATTGTCTGTGCTTTTAGGGAATCTCTCGTTTTCCGAGGAAATGATCTCTAACACGGCCAATTCACTCAGGCATCGGATACCTTGTTCTATCGTGCTCCATTTTTTTGGTGCATCTGCAGGTCTTCTTTACAGAGGTATCTGTCCCGTACACTTGTCAGCAATTGCCGCCAGAGGCTGAGAGTTTCCTGGGTTCTCCCGGTCCCCTGGTCAGTGACCACATCCGGAGACAGGGATCCCAGTTGCCTGGCCTCGCTTCCGTCCAGAATGGTGTCGTTGGCTGCAGCGTCCCAGATGCGGAGCAGCCGGGTAAGGATGGACTCGTTCGCCTGCCGGATGAATTCCCTCCGTAGGTCCCGCAGTTCCCCCAGTGATGGTCTCTGGCTCCATCTCTTCTGCTGGGTGTGATGGTCCTGCCGCATCCTCATCAGTCACTATGCAGACTGACTTGCTCTTTGATTTCTCTTTCTGGACGGGGGCAAATGCACTGGCTTTGGCTGTTCTGGTTCGACAATGTTCTGAGTTGAGATGTCGACTGCTCCTTTGCTTCTTTTCCTCTTGGTGTGACTTGCTTTTTTCTCCTCCTCTTCAAGAAGACGCTGTACCACACCAAGTATTGTTCTGTTTCTCAGCATGACGTACACAGTGCTGGTCATAGAGAAGAAAGAAAACAGAACTGACAGGAAGATTATGCCATCTTTAACATCCAGTGAGAATTTAATATTGTCAAAAACAGTTGTGCCTGGCCTGAAAGGCTGGAAGAAACTGCTCTGTCCTCCCACCCCCAGGGGCTGGGTACGATTGCTGAGGAGGTCCCAGATGTAGCAGCTCAGATTAGGCCAGGCAGTCAAAATTGAATATATATTCCAAATGGCAGTCATTGCCTCTCAGGTTCTCATGCAATGGGCATAGTAAACCAATAACGCAATTCTCATGCCGTTCCTTGGTCACAGCAGGAGCAACACGACAGGCAGATAATTTCCCATTTGCAGAAAAATATAGCGAGCAAGGTACAGTACCCAGATAGACAGGCTGAGCATCATGATGATTAGATCCCTGTAATAAAAAATTATATTTCTGACTTTCCCTCAGGTCGAGCCCTACATTGGGCGCCAAAATATGTATTGGTTTGAAAACAAATCAGTGGGAGATCACAAGTCAGGATCTAATTAATGGGAAAAGAAAATTAGAAACAAGTGAAATAATATAAGGACAAACACTGACAAAGTCAGATACAACCTGACACCCTGTTAGGGTGGTGGTAGCAGTCCAAATGAAGTAGTTCAGTTGGAGTGATGATCCTATGGAAGACCTAGTCTCCAGCTGAAAATCCAGTGGCAGTTCTTGTCCTCTGGTAACCAAGTAGACAGGGCTAAGTTTGGCAGTTCTGAGAGCAGGTTATATCCAGGTGGGAAAGCCTGGCTCCTCCCTCCTGGGTGGAGCCTCCCACAATATGATGAGGTAAGTCCATGACTCATGTGGAGGTTTCTTGCTGGCCCATTGTCTGTTATCAGGGGTGGGTCCTTAGCAGGCGATAACAGCTCATGGCCCACAGCTGGTGGTGATAGAATACTTAAATACATCTATCTTGTAACCCAGGACACAAGTTAATTTAAAATAACACAGAAAAAAGTTAAGACACCTTACTCTGGGACATGGGAGGCAATCAGAGCTGATGGCAGTTGCTCTTGTCCCAAATGAAGTGATTGAGCAATTCATGGCAGAAAGCTTCTATAGTTCAGCAGAGATGGTGCCACACTCAACTTCCTCTCGTTCCCATGTGCTTTTCATGCTAGAGGAGAAAAAGGAAGTTCAAGGATAGCAATTCACTTCTAGGATTGCAGGAGTCACACAATGCAGTTATTTTCTTATGCATTCTCTTGTCCAGAATAATTAAGATTTTCAGGACAAACCTGGAGACCCACCACCAAATTTTTGCAGGGTCACAAGTTGCATTTCTTAGACTAAACAGTTCCAAAATGTGGGGGAGAGGCAATGCCTTAGCAGACAGATTATTTGCAGACCTCCACTGATTTATTTAAACACTTAAAATGAATCTAACATTTACCCTGAACTAAATAGATCAAAATAAGTGAGCGAACACTGTTCTATTATTAGTTGAATGTTTCTCATGTTCTTTCACCTTTAAATTCTCTTCTTTACTCTTTCTACCAGTGGTTATTTTAATAATTTGTAGTTGAAGCCCTCTAGATTTCCTCTACAGCATTCCTGCAAGCTCCCAGCTCCCACTGCACCTCATCTATCAACTCACTCTTTCAACTCCTGCACTTCCAAACATTTAAAAGCCCTTAATGGCTTTTCTCACTGAACCATAAAAATTATTTATAAATTCATTTTAAGACATACATACAATGAGAACACACAACACGTCATGAAATACAAATTATGTTTACTGGAGTATAAAAAATTCTTTGGGTCTATGTATACGTAATGAAGGAAAAAGGCAACTGCTTCTCCAAGTGGACTCTTCTAAGCAATCACCAAACACAAGGTGAAAGGATAATTAATTATTTGCTCCAAAGTGCTTTTCAAATAAAGATCTTGACAGGTAAAAGCAGTCCCTTCCAGAACTTAATTTGAATTGAGAACATTTGATGCAGTTTCAAGGAATAATCTCACTATTTTATCCAGGATTTTTCACAACAAAGCAGCTGCAGCATCTCCTTCCCTCTAAGGTTAAAACCAATCGCAGGTGCTGTTAATCTGAGTTACCTCTGCAGCTCTGCAAGGGAAATCACCCCAGAAGTTCAGTGCTGCTCCAGGGGACATGCTTTACATCCAAACCCATACATTATTTGGGCTCCAGGAGGAGAGGTTCCTCCCTAAGAAACTGATGGAAATACAAAGAGTGGCAATCACCTTCAGCCACTGGAGGGGTAACCACACTTAGTGCATTGAACTCAAGATGTGAAACTGTAAAAAGTTTACTAAAAATATCTAAGAGTCAAAACTAAAGACAAACTCTGAAATGCAGCCTGCAATTCTGACCTGAGGACCGTGTGCCACACTTGCCCTGTAAGATAATATGCAGATGGATTAAATGAAACTGCAAGTCAAAGAAGGTTTTTCTTCAGTTCTCTCTGGTTGCAGCCATTCCTAAAGCCCAGGCTGCCCTTCTCAGGAGTTTGGGCTGTGCCTCATCCTAGATGCTCACACTGTCTCAAAAAATGTCCAGCTGTTAGCTAAAAACCCTTGGCTATGCTTTAGTGCCAATTTGGTCACCTTCAGGGCATCACCTCAACCCGTGTGGTCATCTCCCATCTCTTTGAGCTCTCTCTGTAGGACACAGTGCCCTGTACCACACATTTCCTTTCCTTTCGGCACACACAGAGTGAGAACTCATCCCCATTAAAGCGAGACTGCTCGGAGAGAGGGACCTGTGATTTGAGCATTATTGGACTGGGGTTCTCCTCTCTGTGGCAAATAGGTCATAACGTCTCTTTTCCACTTTACAGCAAAGTATTTCAAAGCAGAGCTTAATCTGGCAGATCCATAATGTAGATTTTTAGTAAGATCCTTTCTGCAAGGAAAAGGCCATAAAGCAGCTGCCTTGGAATTCAGATGGAAACGCTGATGATCTAAATCATCCAAGCCTGGTATATAAATGAAAAGCAACCACCAGAGTAGGTATTGATCCCTGGAGAACTCACTGATTATTCACTGTGGAAGATGAAAAGCTGTCTATATAAACAAATTGTTTATGGTCTGTTAAACAAAAGTAAAACCAATGGAGTGCGGTAGATGCAATTCCTGCTGAGGATTCAGTCTTTGCAAAGTGCACGGGTCTGACCCTGCAGCCCTTTTCCAAAAGAACCAGAACTGGAACAAGAAGGGACTGCAGAATTTGCCATCTGTGCCCCGTCCCTATCTGATGTAAGGAGTCAGAGATTGAGGAAGTGCTTTCTGTTGCCATTACAGCGAACACGGCCATGCTACAGCTAGAGGCAAGAGCAGAGTCTGCAAACTGCAGTGCTCGATTCGTGACTTGTGATCATCCAGGCAGACGTCAAGCAGCTCCGTCCTGCTGGGTTCAACCATGGCAGATGTTGAACAGCTCCGTCCTTTTGGATTCCAACCTTGACAGACCTTGAGCCGCTCCATCATTTTGGGTTCCAAGCTTAAGCAGCTCCATTTCTGGTTCCAGCCTTCCCTGAGGAAGAACAGTCCTTTCATCCAATTGATGGATATTGGAGTAGCATGACAAAGGATCAGCGAAGAAAGCAGGGATTTATGCTACAGAAGTAACTTAAAATCCCTCTTCCCTCCTTGCTCCACCCCACCCACACCACCTCAATTCCCAGGGAAGGACATGGGACACGTGCAAGCTGGATCAAAGGAGCACAGGTTTGGAATGGTGTCACAGTAGCAAGTGCATTTAAACACTACCAGAGATCGTTTTGTTCTTTTTAATCAGCCCTGCCTAATTTCCACCAAGCTGCCATTTGGAGTTTATTTTCAGACATCATTGCCTTCAACCTTGGATTTCCCTGTTAATCCAAGGAGCCGGTGCTGCTGAAGCTAGAGCGGCAGCTGCACCGCTCTGAGAGGAGGCAGTAAAACATCTGCTCCTGGAGAGTTTGTCTGAGGAGATGGGAGTCCTGGGGATTCTGATAATAACCCCTGATGTGCCTCCATGCTCACCTGGCCACTCCTTCTGGCATATTTTACACCCGCGACCACGTCTGTGCTTTGATTTTAAAATTAACGAACCTTTGGCACATCTTGTTTACAGGTTGCTGATAATGGCGATGCTGTTAGACACCAAGAAAGGATAAATACCCTGCCTGGAACAGCTTTAGGGAAGGAATGTGTGATTGCACAACACAAATTCACAGGAAAGATAAGATTTTAAGTCTGTTCTCCCTCTCAAATGCAACTGAGGTTTACGGTTTGGAACCATCCCACAGGTATTAATTAAACTCAGCTCTGCAGTCTTGCACCCCAAGAAATATCAGCTCTCTTAACTGGAGAGGCTTAAGGAGGATTTTGGCTCTAGAAAATATTAAAAAAAAATCTAATCAAGTGTGAAAAAGGGGACACTGGAAATAGAAACTCGTGACTGATGTTAAGTAGTAACTAATAAATAAAACCAGGCACTGTTTGAAGGTCTGGCCACTGAGCTGGGGAGATTTTCTTAACCCAGTTAATTGTCTTCGGAAAAAATGGCAAAGATTATGAAATCTGTAGCACTTTCATACTTGTCTGGGATGCACACACACATAAAACGGTTGTCCTAATTACTTCTGAAAGGGATAACATTTATCTCATTAATAAATTAATGCCAGCAGCATATAGGGAAGATGCTCTGCCAAACCAGCTCTTAATAACTCTCAAATGCATCTTTAAGAGTATTGTTTGAGCATCCACATCTCCAGAAGGCAAAAGAGACATAATCACAGGACAAATCTAATCTTAATAAGCAGGAAATCATGGGAGCTTCCCACATCTGTTTTTCTCTGATTAGATGAGCGGTGGTGTCCTATCCGATGTCATGCTGTTGAACACTGACCATCAGCAACTCAGCAGAGATGTTATTTTTGTTTTTATACACCAAGAAAAGCTTTCTGAAAGCTGACTTTCTTGGTGAAGATCATCGATATGTGCACCATGTAAGGATGGATTTCTCTAGGAAGTGACAGAAATGTGTGACTGAGGATTTGGGGGACCCAGCAGCCAATACATTCACAGAATTCATTGGTCAGGACTCCACAAGTCACCAGAAGTTATTGGAAATATTTATTAAAATACTTGTAGGTCTTGGCATTTCCAGAATCCAGGGGTGCATTTCTGCCACGTGTGTAGCTGGGTTAGGAAAAACACTTGCCACTGACAGCTGACCTGACTTGTTCTGCACGTAAAATTCTCTGTGCCACGCAAAAATCTCTGTGCCAGGCTAATGCACTGGGGTGGCACGTGGAATACAGGCAAAAAAGATTCAAGTGGACAATATTTAACTTGCCAGGCAAAATTAAGCTAAGTTGTGGAAGATCAGGAGTTTCATCCTGGAGATTTGCAGGAGCGCATCTGTCCTTTAGTTCTTTCCGTGTTCCCTTCAAGTCAGATATGTAAATGCCAATTTTCTTGCTGCAGGATGTTTTGCTACTCATTGTCATCACATGTCACCGGTTTTGGTTGATTTCCCCTACCACAGCTACTGGGAGACTTAGCAAGTGTGTGGACTTTATCACTCAACACCATTTTATATTGGGACAGAGCCAAGTCCTCAAAACTTTAATTTTAACTAATATTATTATGGACTCATCTTTCTGTTTACCACATCATAGAACATCATCTCCAGCAGCTTTTGAAAGCTGTGCAAATTCAGTCAAGGTTTTCTCTTGCTCTGCCTTTAAAAAGAGAGAGTTTGGTCATAGACAAGAATGTGAACAGCACCAGTGTTTACTTCTCCTTCAAGGGTGGAGCAGAGAGGCAAAGAATAAGCAAACTTCCCCTTCTCCAAGCAAGAGGATTTTTTAAAATTTGTTTTAAAAACAGAAGTTGCCTTTTCTCCGGAAATGCAGAACATCCAAACTTCAAAACATCCCCTCTTAGCAAGTACAAAGCAAACGAACCCTCTGTGAAACAAGCAAAAAACCAGCCCTGAAGTACTTCAGACACATCAACTCAACCTGGTATCTTTGCCGTTAATTTAGATTAGAAAAGTCTCAATTACATTTTCTGGCCTTATCAAAGCATCTCATTTAAACTGGCAAATCACCACAGGGAGGTTTTCATTAAGTTTGTATTTTCCAGGGTAAAATTGCTGTCATAGGAAATACTCAGATACAGCCCCTTCCCATTAGCAAAATTATATATTAATGACAAATATTCTTGAATTGTTTACAACCAGAGAGGCTGGTGCTTGAGCAGGTTGCTGCTAATGCCAACTGTAAGCTCATTTTCAAAGCATCCTTATTTCCTAGATTTTTCCCACTAAGATTCACAAAGATCAGCTTTGTTTCGTTGCCTCCTACAACATGCAGTGTGCAAACATTATTTGCAGTGATATCAGCTCTCAATGCATCAGAAATTGCTTAATTCCTGTGGACCTCAGACGAGATTGGAGCACATTTCTCAGGGACAAGTCTCTCAAATAGATAAAGAACATCCGCCAGCCTCCAAAGTTCCTCGAATCCCTAACAAGCATTTTTCAAACCATCATTTTGTGGGCTTAATTAACCACAGAGGGAGGAAAGGAGGAAAGGGAAACACTCCAGAATCCAGCAGGAATGATTCTGCTGTTATGCAACCAAATAATTTACTTCGGGAAGGCTGCTGTGAGACACGACCAGAGAAATGTCCAAGTTTGCAGATATCCTGGAAAGCAGGAAGGTCAGGGATGGCCAAGTCATTACTTTGCCATTTTAACCTGGCAGAGCAGTCACAGAAAGGCTTAGCTGTAAACAAGGACAGCCCAGTTTAGGCCAGGATGCTCCTGATGACCCAACGGATTGAGCTTCACATCATTATTGAAGCTGTGGAAAGCCTTGGGTAGTGCTGCAGCAGCTCAGCCCTCATCAGTTCAGGGAAGGACTGTGTGGGCCTCGGAAAATCCTCAGAAACCAACTCTTCCTCATGCTGGAGAGCACCAGACTCAGATTTATTCAGAGAGAAGAGGCAAAAGTCAGTGGTGCAGGCAGTGACTGCAGTGTTGGGCAGTGACATTCTTTTCACAACCAAATATTGCCAACTGTGAGGATGGAAAAAGGAATTGTGTCATTCAAACCCTGCTCTCACTCTCTGGTTTGTTAATACTCATGAATGGGTTAGTATTAAAGATCTTCTTATGTCTTTTGCTGGAGCTCCTAGAAGAGCTCAGGAGGCCTGATCATTGCATCAGTCCCTGCAGTGAAATACCTGCAAACAGCAAAATATTTGTTGCAATCAGACAGGAACACCGAGGCACAGATGGGCTTCTCTCCTTTGGGATCCTCACCAGGAGCTTCCCCTGAAGCTGTCTCACCCCAGAGGAATGAGTTTCTGTTCAGTGCCACATCCCTTATCCCAGCATCTGGGAGCTCTGATCTGATGGAGGTGACACTCCTGTCTCCTGAGGCTCCCGTATCTCAGGGTTTAGAAGCTAAATTCCTCACAACCAGCAAATTATCTTCATTCACAGGAGCCTAAACAAAAGCGCACGGAGTTGGCAGAGCCACTCCAGACTCCCACCTCCAGGCAAGACTGCTTTTCCAATAAACCCCTTTTAATCCAACCGGAACAGAAGAGGTGCAGGAGGAGCCCGCTCCAATTGTTTTTGCTCTGGCTTTTGAACAGGGGTCTTTGACACAGTTTTAAAACACATCAATCCTCTCTGTGTTTATCTATGCTGATGAGCATTATGTTCTGCTTCAGCAATAGCTGTTTCTGCACTTGGGTTATTTTATTTCCCTATTGTTAAAATGAATGATTCGCTAAACAATTTCAGCAGTGCCTGTCAAGCACTTCCTTTCTCCTGCAAATCCTAAAGCTCTGATTCTCATCATTAAGTCACTGGCAATATAAAGACAGACTTCTTCAAATAAACCACCATCGACAAAGATAAATGGACAGAAATGATACAGAAATTGGCCTGCAGCATCATAGCAGTATAAACAGAATTTTCTGAAGAGGAAATACAGCCCTATTCACTACCCAAAGCTCAACACAGACAATAATGACCTGCATTTTAAAAGCCCTCTTTTACCAAATGCAGTGCAAGGATTTAAAAGTCTTTCAAACTTCGCAGACCATGTCAAAAAACTCTCCATTCCATGATGGCAGATTGAGCCATCAGCTCCAGCAGACAACAGGAACAATGCAGTTATCAAGCACTTCTCCTCATGGCAATGCAAATCTAGCTGGAGGTCACCTAAGCCTGTCTATCTGGTGTTGGATGCTCAAAGAAAAATGTAATCAAGGACAAGTGTGCAGTGATTTGTCACCAACCTCCAAACAACCAGAGGGTTACATTTTGTCAGAGTTGGAAATGGCAAGTGGAACACTGGAATATGTCCTCCAGGGAATCCCTTAACCTTGTCTGGACTTAATCTGTATCTTAAATTGCTGCAGCATGAACTGCAAAGGCCCCACAGTTTAATATCTTAAACATTAAACATTTCTTGAACATAAATTCCATTTTATTTTGAAGCCCATTTGCTTTCTGATTCCTGGTTCTCCTTGTAGTGTGAAAAACAGCATCCCATGGTAATCATTCCCTTGTTGTTTCTCCTTATCCATCTTGATTTTTAATACCTATCACTTAATCTAAACTGAAAGCTGTGCTTCCTGTCACCTCTCTTATCCTGCACGTCCTTCCCAGTCATCTGGGCTCAGGAATACCAAGCAGAGCATGGCACAAGTGCTTGGACCACAGCTCCAGGAACACACATTTGCACTTCTCCAGGCACTGGACATGGAGTTTAGTGCTTGTCCAAGCCACATCCTGGACTAAAACTTTGGAAGTCAACAGGGAGATTACAATTGCTGCAATTACCCAAGTGTAAAAAGATTAAAAACAGTTTATCCAGCTTTTGTGGATGACTACAGTGAATTCCCCTCACACCTTCAGCTACAGAGAGTCCAGGCCCAACAGCAGCTGAATTTCTCCTGCACTTTCTCCATTCTTTGTTCTGTCTGGACTGAAGCTTGGATGCCACAGACCTGCCAGGATATTATAATCGGGAAAAAAGTCAGGAATATAAGCACAGCGTTAGGCAGATGGTTGAGGTCCTTCCTTCATTTGCTTTTCAAATTAACTAAATGTGTCCAAATGAGACAATTGATAACTGAATATCAGCTCCCCCTTTCCCATGCAGCCCCACAGAGCCACACTCTGGAAGGATCTGGGATTTTGCCTTCCCATGGATGCATGTGAGCCACAAACATTCCGTTTATGTTTGGGAAAGGAAAGGTAAAGGATGCCTCTCAACCTGACTTTATGGGTCATGTTTTATGGAACATGAAGGCTTTTTAAAGCATTTTCATGCAGTAAAGCCCTCTTTGGAATTGTGTCTGAAATCATGGCATGGAGATGATGCCAGGGGCATGTGTGTTCCACATGAGCAGTCAGCTTTTCAAACAACACAGGCAGACCTCGAAAAGTGCAGTTAATCACGCCTGGAGAGTGGATTGAAGTATTAAAGAGACCATTTGAGGAGCTGGGGAGAAAGGTGTGATGGGGTGGCACATCAGGGTGACATAAACAGCTGTGACAGAGCTAAAAATACAACGCATAGCCTGTGAGCATCAGAGCTGATCTTTCCTTCTCCTCCAAACATCTCCCAAGGTAAGAAAACAACACACCAGGGGAGTGAAAGGGAAAAACCATCCTCTCTCATTTGGTGGGGTCACTCAAGCTATTTGTGGAATGTCTTCTCTGTCCTTTCCCTGACTATATGTGCAGAACAAAATTCTTGGAGCATGACGTGCTTGGTAAACAAACAGCACCAACCCAGCAGGCCGGGCTGCAGACGTTTGGCACGGCGAGGTACATCATGACAGCGTGTTAAATGCATTATTCAACACACTACAAAGTGCAACATGTTAAAGTGACAATTTATACTGCATTTACCTCCCCATCAGCAAAGGTATTAGAACAGAACGGGTGTGCTGGAGGAACAGAAATAAGGAACTGGAAGAGAGCTCCAAGCTGGAGCAGCAAAAAAAAACAGTTTACCAAACTCAGATGTCTTGATCCCAGACGGGGAATTTAAAGCAGTGCTCGGAGCCAGAACACTTTAGTGAGGAAACCCTTTGTGTTCAGTTTGCAGACATTGTCTCCCGTGAAAAAAAATTTGCAATCATATTTCTTAAATCCCCAGATCTTCCTATAGAAGTGGGTTCTCAAATTATATCATATACCACTTCCCTTGTAGTCTTAATGGTCCGAAGGACCCAAAGGGATTATCTGCATTTAAGTCTGCTCAGATACAAATATAGGAGATCCTGAGTTCCTTTTGCTGTGAATGCAGATGAATAAACTGGGCATAAATAAACCTGAGATATCTGCCCATCTTAGCCTGTAGGCTGCCCCGGAAGAGACCAGGTCCATCTCCCTCCACATCAGCCCCTCCATTAGGGAATTGAAGATGATGCTGGTAACCAACAGTAGAAGTCTTGGAAACAAGTGAAAATGAAACATAAATTAGGAGTGGGCTGGAATTCCCAGAGGAGCTGTGGCTGTCCCAGGTCCCTGGAAGGCTCCAAGGCCAGGTTGGATGGGGTTTGAAGCAACCTGGGACAGTGGCAGGTGTCCCTGCCCGTGGCAGGGGGGGCACTGGATGATCTTTAAGTTCCTTTCCAACCCAAACCATTCTGGGATGTTCTACAAGAGCTGACACCACTCTCACAGTGCTCTAGTTAAGAACAAGACCTTTTAATTTCCGCTTTGAAAAAAATTCTCTCAGCTATAAGCAAACAAAATGTTACGAAACACTTATTTAAGCTTCTAGGCTAAAGTTGATAAACAAGAAATTTCAGTTGCCTAATTCAGGCACAGGAGCATAAAGATGATGAGGACCTTGAGAGCTCAGGTAACTCAGCCCCTCTGTTGCCACCCAGCCCAGGAGCAGCAGCACAAGGCTCGTGTTTTGTGTAAGTCGCTCACTACAATGGATGTTACACGGCATTAAAAGTGTGTTGGGTGTTCGGGTGCAATAAAAATTAATTTACCATTCACCAAGCTTCTCATTTAGTGAAATCAGCTGTGTTTCAGCTCCATTATCTGTATGTTTCTAACGTATTTATTCCCTATATTATCAAAGCCAGCTCGAACACAGCTTTATTTTGTAATATTGGCTTTACGTAATTTGTGTGTATTCCTAAGAGAGGCCAACAGTGTGACAATGACACTGCCACATTGCCATCTCCAGGCGAGCCAAAGAACTGAACAAAACCCTCTTTCAGAAGTGCATAATCATAGATGGATCTTTTTAGAATACAAATTTTAAAATAACTGTTCTTTCGGAATACCCTCCTATTTCAGGGAATGCAGGAAAAAGTGTGTTTAACTTCTGGACTATTCCACAGCTGCACCGAGGCAGAGCTGGATCCAGAGCAGCAGCTCAATCCTGCCCTTCTGTAGCCTCCAAAAGATTGCAAGTTGCTCCTAAGGTGGATTTAAAACCTGCAGAAGAAAAATATTGGTCTCTCTCATCCCTAAGCTGACAAACCCTGAGACTTCAAGCCCATACCCTCCCCATGAAGTTCCTTCCAGGAGCTCTGAGTGACGAGTACACAGAGTCAGTCATTTGGAATGTATGAGTTTGATTTTAATGTCTCCTGTCGCATCAGGACTCGCAGCACATTTAAAAGGAGCAAGAACAAGCCCAGCTTTAACTCCTGGCCAGGCAGGGCCAGCCGACGCTGCCCTGAGGCTTCCTCAGCCTCACACAGGCTCATACTGAGATGTGAAGGCACAAAAGAGCTGTGCTGCCTTGTTTGCAAGATAGTTAAGCTGTTGCAATTAATTACTGTACCCTTCAAAAATCATGATGGGGAATGACATATGTAAAACTTCTGGGGAGCATTATTCACCCAGCAACCTCCCTGCTGGAAAATGAAAGGATCAAAACCAGCTGTTAAACCTCTGTCATTGAAACACAGATTAAGGAAGTATTTACAGCAGTTTTTCCAGAAATTATCGTGGCTCATGATGGAATAAAGTCCAGGTTTGCAAAGGTATAGGGTGATAATAGAGCCCAGGTGAGATGCAAAGGGAGCTGATCTTCACTGGAAGCAATAAATATTCCCTCATTTTGCCTCCAAACATTGGTGGTAACTCAGCACTGGCTCCAACCAGTAACAGTTCTCAGGGTCAGTGTCTTGGGGTGACTGTATGCTGTTGTATCCCCTACCACTGCTCTATGCCCAGACATGATTCCTGAGCCTTTCTATGCCTTTAAAACTGGATGCAAGAGACAGAGAAAAAAACTGACCGAACTTTTCAAAACAGTTTGTGCTTCAAGGACACAGAGATTAGCTACTTCTGCGGCGGGCAGAGGAAGCATTTTTTTTTTCTGGCTTTTTCGGTCAGCTTTTTCGGCTCTGTTTCTTTGGAGAGGGACGGAGAGTTGAGGTTTTTTTCCTCTTGGGACTTCGGGGGGTTTTTTTCCCTTCTTCTCTTCTGGACTTGTTCGGAACACCAGAACATCAGAACCCCACCGGGGGACCTTCCACCGGCCTGGAGGGGGGCCCCCCATGCCAACCTAGCTCTGAGGAGGAGGAGAGAGACCACACCCACAGAAGGACTCTAAAATCTTTCAGGTTTTCTCTCCAGAGCGAGAGATTTTATTATTTAGCATTATTAGTATTGTTTTCCTGTGTGTTTGTTAAATAAATAGTTTTATTTTCTCCTTCACTTTCCTCTGAGGAAAATTTGTTTTTTCCCGAACCCAGTTGGGGGGAGGGGTGGTTTGTAACCTGCCTTCCTTTGAGGAGACGTTCCTTTTGGACGTTTCCCTGAATTTGGCCTAAACCACCACAGTCAGCTAGTGGGATTGAAATATGGCTTTGGGGAAAAAAAAATACTGGCAAAGAAATGTCCTCCCCTGAGAGCAACATCTCTCTGCAGGGGCTAGGGAAGGAGCACAAGCCTGCTGACTAATGATACAGCCAGAAAAACAGGCAGTGGTTCTAAAAACCAAATATCTGGTGTTTTACAACAGAACAAAGACAAGAAGGAAAAAACCCTGCTCCTAGAGCAGACAGAGGCACAGTGGATTTACTCTTAACTGCTTCTGCTCTCATCAAAATGAAATAACCTGGCAAAACCACTGGAAGATGGAAGTTTAGCCCAATGGGGAAGAAGCAGAGCATGGGCTGTTTCTTCTCTGCATGTTCCTTGTCATGGAGGAAACGCAGGTGCCATTGAAAGCTGGGAGCAGAAACGCCCCAGTTTGTCAGATTTTTGGTTTCTTTTTTGGGTTACATGCTGTCTCCAAGGTTAAAGTTTCATTCTGATGTACATCAGACGTGTAAAATACGAGTTTAGTCCCAATTCCACAGAGCATGAAACTGGAAAGAAAACTGATTCATTCCCTGAAAAAAAAGTTTGTTCCTTAAGAAGTGAAAAGCTTCATTGCCCAAAAAGGAATTAAAAGCGTGGTCTGTGACTACACTTGGTTTCTTCTTAGTTGCTCCTGGTGGGTAGAGGGGAAATAATATGAAATAATAAAAGCCAGTATTGCTGGATTCCTGGATTTTTCACCAGATACAGCAACATATGAAATCCTACCGTGTCAGCAACACCTACATCTGTGTCTGCAGAGACGCTCAAACGCACCCTAAGCAAAAATATCCTGAACTTTTTTCTTCCCATGATAACAAGCACCTTCCACACATAGCTTCCCTCAGCAAGCACTTGCCACACTGCCCTGGCTCTGTGCCCATGCAGGAAGGGGGATGGGCTGTGCCACAACTTCCACCTTCACGGTAAAAAAATCTCTTATCAGCAAGGCTGTTTATCTTCGGTTTGTTGTAGCATCATTTAGCATGTTGGGTTTGTTGTAGCATCATTTAAAACAAGGGGTTCAATGCCTTTTCAATAAAGAAAGATCAATCCTGTCCCCATTGAAAATACTGTTTTCACACAGAAAAAGCTTCAGAATTGTCTGATACATGACAGAACATGTGCTGCAGCCTCAGAGCTCTCCATCAAACCCCATCCACCACATCAATGAGGGAAAAAAATTAATAACTTTTGGAGCGGTTTTGGTTTTTGCCTGCATTTTAACTGAACAATAAGTCATTTAAAATCCACTGGGGGAGCAAAAGGAAACATCAGTCAAATCTCACTTGACACACTCATCACCTGACTCAGTGTCAAATCAAAACATTCTGCTTTGTTCTTCCAATTATGAAACCTGAGGACAAATTACCCCAGCGAAGTCAGGCTGTGCATCTTAAAACCCAGGTCAAACAATGTTGGGTTTTTATTGAGTGATTACAGCTCTACAGATGTCAGAAACAGATTGAGAACTTCAAAGCTGAGATTGCCATTTGAAGGGAAAAATTTGGAAATTTGGGATGGTGTTGTCAAATCAATCCCCAATTCCCTCTGCAGGGTTTTCTGGAACCCTCTGTTAACCACGAGAATTTCATCATTTTATTCAAACCAACAGGAGAATGCACCCATCCATTTCTCCATCATTTTTCTTGTTCAACATTAGTGCCTTAGAGGGGAGGTTGGAGCCTCAGATCCTGAAGGTTTCTCTTCCAATTACCTCTTGTAAAATCTCCAACATGGTGTTACAGGAGGGAAACAGCTTTTTAAAGCTGGTTAAACATTTCTGAATTGCCATTAGTCCATATTTTCCAATTGCCTGGGAAACAGTTCAGGAACTCTTCCAAACCCCAAATTACTTGGTGTGTGATGGAAAGGAGATTTCAACACTTGAGGATTCAGTGGTGTCCCCCCCCACCCAAGAAATGAGGAATAATTTCAAGCAGTTGCAGCAGAATTTTCTGCTTTTTAAAAGGCAGATTTTTGTCCCTTCCCTGTGACCCACAGCCAGACATTAATTGCAGGACATTAATTGAAGTTATCCATGGGGTGTTAATTGTTAACTTGTTCTCATTAAGCAGATTTACCTGCTCTTGTGCTTCCAAAGGAACCATGGAGTTGCCGTGTTCCTCCCACTGGAAGAGTTATTTTACTGTTAACTAAGGAAATCAAGTGGTTAAAAGCGCCAAATAAACAACAGAAAAACCACTCCAAATAAAGGAGCTTGTAGATCTACAGATTAATATCACACTGTGGCCACAGCAAGGGAGTTACAACCCCTAAAAGCAATTAAACCTCTCTGAGTGGTTTTCTGAAGTAAAGGCTCCAAGTCCTTAAAACAGAAAGCATTTTTCTTCTAAAGTGGCATTTCAAAAATTAAAACTGATCCATTGATCTTTAAGGTCTAGCTATGATTTTATATGTTCCAAATAAACCAGATCTGAATGCAGAGCACAGAGAGTTATCAGTGCCACTGATGCCACTCCAGAGCCATCCCCTCAATCCAGAGCCTAAATTATGCAGAAATTGGAATAAATGGAGTAAAGGAATTTAATTTTTGGATGCAGCCCTCAAATATAACACCAGTTTTCACAGCCATATGAATAGAGGACACTGAAGGCAGGCAGACAAAGCCCACATCTGGTGTACCCCAAATCACTGAGTGATTATTATCATCCAACAGGCAGATGTTTTTGGGAGGGAATTTCATTTGGTTTAAGCAGCTCACTCTGAATAAGGGTTAAACACTGGCTACTCAGAGTTGGATTATATTTTCAATATGAATTTATCCACCTTTCACTTTTCAGCCATTTAACCACATTGTACATTTGTCTCCGTGCTGATTGCTGCCACTGAACCTGCAGATGTATTTTAAGGGCATTTTTCTTCCCCCAAAGAATGCAAACGTAAATAATCCAAAACAAAACATTTGTCAGCAGCTAAAATGTATTGGCTTGAAGAGCAGCTACAGAAATACCTTAGTCATGGTCTTCCAAGCATGAAATCCCTTCCACCCTGGAAATTCCAGAGAGGAACAGAGTTTCTGTGGAAGGGAGATGGGATGGCTCTTCTTCCGCTCTACACTGTGATTTTGGATTATTGCTGAAACACTGTTTTCCAACACAATGTTGGGTTTCTAGTCCCCCAAAATGAGTCTACTTTTGGCAGAGGAACTCAAATTTTCACTGAGGGGGAATCAGACTGAGAAGCTGAGAGCGACACAGCCACTCAAACATCACCACGGTATCTCCAGACTCCCATTCCCTACGGCAGGGCTAAATTAAATTTGTAAATTAAATCTCTCTCAATTCGCTCCAGCAAAATATAACAGCATCCCACCACATCAGCCCAGCACAAAGGACGGGGGATCTATCAGGAGCTGCAGAGCTCAGCCAGAGCAAGCAGAAAATACCCAAAAAGCAGCACAATTGCAGCCACAGGTAGGAACCAGAGGACAAAGTTTCAAGTGTTTGTTTTCAGTCTGAAAAGACTTTTTTTCTCTCAGTGCTAAATCAAACTCTTTCACCAAAGCAAACAGCTGAAAATATTATCAAACATTTCTAACCAGGGAATTCATAACCATGAAATATGAATACAAATTTAGAACAAAGTGATGGCAAACATGATGAAGGTCAAATGTGTGCAGGATTTAATCCATGCAAGGCTTTAATTTCCTTAATCAAATTTTGGACCTCCAGTCCTTGATAGTGGCTTTACAAATGACAGATTCCTGCCACTTGGGGGTTTGTTAGATCTTTTTACCACAAATCATCAGGAAAACACAGATTGCAGGGAAGCCTCAAGGCTGAGGAACCGGGCAGAGCAGAGCAGCAGCATGATGTGCTCTGCTTCCCCAATCCTGTTTCCAGAGGAAACCAGGGCTAGGGAATGCTGCAAAGTAATTCAGGTATAATTTTCAAGCTCTTTCGTCATCTTGTGGAAAAATGCATGTGGCAGAGGAACGAACAGTTTCATGTTTTGAGCGCATTCAATGAACCTCGGTGACACTCAGGTGCTGCCAAGGCCACCCAGGACAACTTATCCCAAATAATTTCCGTACTGTATTTTGCCTGTATTTGCAGGCATTTGACTTCGTGGCTTCCAGAGGCAGCTCAGTTTTCCAGACCTCTTATTTTCCATTCTGCTCCAATAAATGCCTTTCCCCCCACCATTTTCACTCACTCAATTTCATTACAACTTCATGTAAAGAATTCCCTTTGGATCACTTGGGAAAGAACATAACAGTCCAGAGGGAACCTTGAGCAGCAATTTCCATGGGGATCCTTCTCATGAAGGCAGCTGACCTACCTATCTATAAATATTCATCTTTGCAATATCTAAGGAATAAAACAAGGTAAGAAAAGTCTTTCTATAGGATTATAAAAAGTCTGGCACTAGGCACATGCACTGGAACAACACACTTCAATTTTTTTTTCCAGAAGCATAAAAATGCTGCTGCTGCAGGGCTCTGGCATTTCTGGGCTGACAATTCGGTACTTCTACTGATGAAAACAATGTAGAGTTTAATAATAATGTATTGTTTAACTCCTCTGGTGTTCATCTACAGAATCCCAAAGGTTCCTGGAGAATTCCCAATGCCCTGAGCAGGACACAAAATATACAGTTATTTTCCAGGTATTGAATTGTGCTAAAGGAAACCCCTCATATTTCAAGCTCTAACTCTGCTTCCTGTAGAGTTGTTTTAATTTGAATTTGCCTGCCCTTCTGTGAGGGACAGCTCCTAAAACAGTTCTACCACCTTGGAATAAAAAAAAATCCAATAAAATTAAGAAAGAAAATCCAACACCTTTGAAGATGTGGCATGAGCAAAGACACAGATCATTATTGAGAGAGGAATGGTTTCAACACTTCCTCTGTGACAATGAACTAAGGTCTAAATTATCCAGGAGTTTAATTTCTCAAACTGTGTTGTGTCAGGATCCAGCTCCAAGGATTTGTGAGGAAGACAGTGGTCAGTGGAGTGGCTGCTGCTGGGCACAGAGGGAATATCTTCCCATTTTCTGGGCTGCACCTAAACCAGAGGGAAGAAATTCCATAAGGGATCAGCATCCTGGAGCAGTAATAGTGTGGGAAGCAGCATGTAAGCCAGATTAGCACCAGTGACAGAGGAACTGGAACCACCTTTTCATGACTTTGCAGAAAATCAGTCATAGTTCACCCCCCCATAAACCAGACTAGGCTGAAAGTGCCCTGAGTTCTGCGAGTGAAAAGTGTTAAGTATATTATTATTATTCAGAGCCATCAATCAGCCACCTTTCAGCAGCACTAAGAATGCAGTCAAAGCAAAACACTCAGCAGAATTGCTCCAGAACAAGTCAGGCTGCCTAACGCATATTCTCAATTCCAGGAGTGATTGGCTGCTGCCAGACCCTGATCAGCTAATGCTGCCTCCTCTACCAAATTACACTCTTGGTTTTGTTAATGTTACATGAGAAATCCTTACAATTACAGTAAATCACCTTCTGTGACCCCTGCAGCTCAAAATTTTTTTAATGAACGTTCATTACGGCAAAGAAAATATCTCCTCAAACAAAAGCATGGGGAAAAACATGCAGTTTTATGACACATGAAATTCTGGCTTTCACTGTCTGTTTAGTGCAATTTGTTTAGTGAATTTAGCTCAGGATGCAGCTCTGGAATGCATAAACACTCAGGGTTTAAGCTCCATCACATCCACGGGTAACTGGGAAACCAAACAGCATCTCCGACATTCTGGTTTCACTATACAACCCAAAATATTTTGTTTAAGCTTGAAGTTTGGCACATCCTCCAGCCAGGAGCTGTTTTGGCCAATGTGAACCCTCAGCTGTGCCACAGTGAGGGGCCAGAGTCCAACACCCACCAGACACGAGCTGCCCAGGTCAGCGGGAAGATAATCCAGCCATGACGAATTTACCTGGTGTTACTGGTGGCCACAGAGAAACCCATGACCTGTATTAAGCATTGGAACACCTTTAGGTCAAAACCAAACCATGTTATAAAAAATCAGTAAGTTACTGACAGAAGAGTGTGGGTTGGAATGGACATAACTGGGCATTGCTGCTACTGGGAAAGTGAGACCTTCCAAACAGATTTCATTCCTAATAATGTGAATAACTACGACTGGGAGTCAAGTGACACACAAGGAAACAGGTGAAGAATATGAATACAACAAATATTTACATGTGTGATGATTTGAAACAGTTGAAAAGTCCCTTCTGTGTTTTGAAGTTTTCTTTCATGGAAAGAGCAGAGCGATACCCAGCAGTGGAAGGAGGAAGAGTAACAGCCACTCTCTGCTGCACACATTAATAAGTGAGGCAGCAGACAGAGGTGGATTAGTGATAACTGATTAGTCCTTATCAAACATGTCTCCAGGTATCAAAAAATG
Organism: Gymnorhina tibicen; assembly: GCA_013399875.1. Classification (NCBI taxonomy): domain Eukaryota; kingdom Metazoa; phylum Chordata; class Aves; order Passeriformes; family Artamidae; genus Gymnorhina; species Gymnorhina tibicen. The sequence continues at coordinate 54,054 of VXAZ01005406.1, read as the reverse complement.
GAGAAACAAAGAAGAGGTTCAGAAGTACAGCACGTGGAATGAATGAATGAATGAATGGTGGGGAATAAGAAGACAAAACCCAAGTCTCTGGGTCATAAAATGAAAAAAGCCTTGGTAAAACAGCTTTTAATCACAGATCTGTTCCCCACAGTGCATCAAAACAAGCTCATACGGCAGAAAAGAGTGTGGGAGCGGGAGTTAAACCACATTAAAAATCTGGGATGGGCTCTGGCTGTGAAAATCAGATTTAAGGAGCAATTTTTCTGGTCTGATGTGTTTTCAAATAAAAACCCTTACAGGGCTGTGCCAGGAGGTCCAGCGGGGTTGGACCTCAAGTCCTTCAAGCTGGTTTTGAAATCTGAGCGAGACTGGAGCCAGCCTGGGAATAGAAAAAGGGCACGGAGAGTTCATTTATGCCCCAAATCCATGCAAATTGTTTTTTATGCCACAGAAACACTGAAGAGCCTCAGGTGCCACCCCCACGCAGGTTGGAACCTTCGTGAACCCTGCTCCTCAGGATCCGCACAAAAGCAGCTGCTTTGCTCAGGGCTAGGAGGAGAATGGGCAAAATAATCCTTTTACCTGTAAATGTGTCTGAATTCCAGATCAAATGTGCTGGAGTGGGTGACAAAAAAATCTCGTTGCACCACTTCATTGGAGTTCTGAAGAAAGCTGACTTAGAAATCCCATGTTTTGGGAAAATTCTCTGTAATAACTGCTCCTTTCTGGTTTTCAACTCTTTTCCATCCAGAGCACCGCTCCTTCCCAGGCTGCCTGGAACGTAGAAGCAGAAGCAAAACACTCTTAAGAGAGGGTTTGCACACCCTCTCTTTACAAGTTGGAATTTAAAAAAGAAAATTAGGAAATTGAGAAAATTTGGAAAATGAGTTGGAATGTGTATTGGAAAATTAAGAGAGGCTTTTCAGATCTCTCATAGAGTCTGAAAAGAATTTTCTGACACTCTCTTAAGACACAAGTGCCCAAAGTTTACAGCCTCTTCAGCCAAAATTTAGAGCACACAAAAATCTTCAAAACAATCTCAACAAACATTTTGTTCTCAGGCATTTCAGGAGTTTGGGGGTAACCAGACACAGTCAGATTTTAGGGGCTGAGGGGAGAGGGACATGGAGATGGCTCTGGTTGCTAACGAGGATTAGATTCTGATTGTTTATTGTTAGCTCGATTATCTGTAACTGATAAAGCAGCCAGGTTCCCAAAAAGAGGCCAAAATTCCCCATCGTTACTCTGCTGCGGCTGAGCTCAGAAAAGGAACAGAATCAGCCACCCTGTTTGTCCATGGATGGCAGAGGCTCTGGGTCCACAGAGGGAGGAGGGAAAAGCTCTCTCCAAATGATCATGCAAATTTCCTCGGTGGCCTTGGGCGAGGGAGAGAAGTGACATTAAGGTCATTTTGTAAGACCTTGAATATTTTTAATTCAAAATATGTATCACATTTTAATCAAACCAGCTCGTTGCTATTTCTATCCAAGTAATTTGCATTCTGGCACTGTCATGGGGGCAGTTATGAGTCAGCTAAGCTCTCTAATATAATAACTATCAGAAAATTGTCTTGCATTATTCATGTTAATTATACTGAACCAAACACTGCAGACAGGAAAATGTATTTTCCATTGCAATATTTTTTTGCCTCGTAGAGATTTTAGGAATTGATTGGAGCAAGTTTTTTTCTCAAGACTAAACATGCAGACAAAAAGGATGTCAAACATGCCCGTGCCTTGGCAAACAACAGGAGCTCTGCCTCTGATTTCTGTTACCTTGCTATCTGCAGAGAATAGATTTTGTTTCTCTATAAACAGGTAAAATAAAAATGAAAGCCAGTGCCCTGAGTGAGCAGCACACTCATCATTTACGGACGCCTGAATCAGTCACGGAAAGCATCTGTTAAGAGGAATGGTAATTTTCCTGGCTTGCCTCCACTCCAGCCAGCCTGGTATTTTGATTTTTGATGTAAAATATTAGAAAGCAACTTTCTTTCTCCTGAGTAGCCTTGTTAAAGATTCCGTCTTGGGCTGTAACACAAATACAGCATCTATTGTTCTCTCTGCCTCTTGCAATTCAAATAAACACAAACCTGGCACGAGGCAGGCTTGGGGCACCTGCACCAATAACAATTTTACTAGGAAATCCTTTCTGGAAAAGATCCCCATGAGAGAATCACTGAGCAATTTGGGTTGGAGAGGACCCCAAAGATCTTCCTCCACCCCCTGCCATGGGCAGGGACAACTTCCACTATCCCAGGTTGCTCCAAACCCCATTCAACCTGGTCAATATCAAACCCAAAACTTCCTAAAATCTCACAAACAACCCCAGTGTAGTCTAAGAGTGTTAAAAAACATCATCACCTCATGAAACACAATTACCTGCGTGCCATCAACCAAACTCATTAATTCTTCAGTTCAGGTTTTGGTTTTCTACTTAAAAAAACAGCATTTTGTGGGTTTTGTTACATTTAACAGACAAGTTATCTAAACTCCCTTGTTTTCCTGCATTTCCAGAAATTCTCCTTCAAATTGCTAAAGAAAGGATTTATAAACTCTGGTGACACTTGTATTTTTGCTAACAAAATACTTTTGGTATGGAGAGGGAATTAATGGACCAGAGAAGATGTGGGAGGAGAAGGGGAGAATGAAACTGAGGGATTTAAACCCTCCCTTTATTTTTCCCAACTGTGACAAGCCTCGTGGGAGGAGTTACCTACAAATATTTAGGTGCAGGGGCTGGGCTGGGGGAGCTGATTTAATCCCAGACCGGCTGAAGAGGTTCTGTACCTTCCCTACACCGATCCATCAACAGGCAGCAGGGGAATGGAAAGGAATTTATGACCGTAACGGCGGCCAGTTCACATCCATAGTGCTCCACGCTTCCCAAGGGCTCTCTGGAACCCCATTAGCGCCGTATCCTTGAGGATGTGTGACATAAAAGGCCACTGAGTCCCCGTGTATGTGGGGGGGGACCCGGCCATAACTGGTGGCAGATATATGGTCCTGCAAACACCAGTCTGAGATCACTAAAGCAGATTGATGGGCTGAGCACATTTAACCCTAAAGGGCAGAGGGAGAGTGCTCAGGCTTTATTACAGTAATTCCAAAGGTATGAGAATGACAACTGGAGGTTTTACCTAATCATGATTCGGGTTTCTGGTATGTTGGGCAGGCGTGTGTAGATCCAGCAAGGTAACGGACAGGCAACCTGCAGAATTTCTACAGAACGTGGACTAATTATAGAATTCGGGTTGGAAGGAACCCTAAAGACCATGGTACCTTCAGAGAATTCAGTTTTTCTGAACAGGACAAAGCAATGAAACACTCCCACTGTTTGTAGCCTGATGCTAAGGAGACCACCATATAAGAAATAGAAGAGATTTGTGGTTCAGACCTTGACTGAAGAGTCGTTTTAAACACCTTCCCATGGCCTTCTCCAAGGAAACTTGCAAAAAACCCAGCTCAGCCTATGAACTTCTCTGAATCAAGTTTTAATGACTGCCTGTTATTCTCATTTTTCAGAACAGGCTCTGCCAGGCTCGGGGGATTGATGGCAATTCCAAGTGCAGCAAACACCAAGATTTGTTTTATTATCTGCAGTTTGCGCCTCTTAAAAAGAACAAGGTTGGCATGCAAGGATGAATACACCCGATTAAACGCACACAGTTACAGAGACACCGTGACCTGCCACTATGTCTGCTCACTTCTGCAAGGGCTGTTGGTTTGATCTCTACCATTTTCCCCAAGGTGACACCCACCTTTGGACAGTCAGGCTTGCTGGTGTTTTTCATTAACCGCTGCAATTACTTGTCAGGCATCATCAGGAGGAACCCCAAATATTCACTATTCTACATCTTAGTAGTAGTATAGTAGTAGTTACAAATATTTGCTAGGAAAGCTTCAAAGGAGGAGCTGATCTCTCTCATGAGCACCCACCAGCCATTAAGTGGTTTGCCAATACTTCTATTATTTCCTTACTCTGTGCCTTGACCTTTGCTGAAGAATAACATTAATTTATGCCCACATACCTGTACCACAAGTGCACAGCCTTCCTCAGCCCAAATATGAGCCCAATTAGTCCCTGCAACAATACACCAATTACCATGTCGACTGTAGTTGTAGTAATTCTTCTTAAGGACTTAAATAACCTTTTTACCAGCTAAATAAAAAAGGTCAGCCAATGCTAATTACATATAAGGCTGCTTTGCGAAGTGAAGGCAGAAGACAAAGGAAGCACATTAATGAGCTAACAAAATCAAAATGAATGGGCTTAGCACCAGGCCCTATCAGTTATTTCACAGTGAGCATGTCAGGAGCACACAGCAAGTGGCACGGAGTGGAGTTTACCGTGCTGGTGTCATTTTGACCCAAGGGGGCTGGAAAGTGGGGGATAAAACAAGAAAAAAGGCCTGCATGTGACTCTGACGGGGATTCAGAGGACAAGAGCATCTGTGGCTGCTGGGTCTCCTTTTACCTCCAGTTTAACTGGAACAGTTTCTTACTCCACAGCACCATCCACAGCTTCTGCTGAGGTTTCCAGCTCTGGTGGCAGACACAACCCAGAAAGGTGTTTGCTTTACAGGAACATGATCTGGAATTCTTGAGACATCAAAACAATGCCAGGAGGAGGATAATGACCGTGCCCTATAGCAGGAATTCACTGAGGCTCCTGATGGTCTTTCAGGCAGGTGCTTGGTTTTATTTGGCAGAATAAACTCAGCCCTGGCAGTGTCTGATCCATCTGAGCTGGGACAGAGGGGAAAAGAGAGTTCAGATTTCTGTGCCACTGAGAAGCTCCAGTTACAAGAATGGATTTCCCTGTCACTGCTTGGAGAGCAGCAAAGCACTCAGTGAGGGGGGCAAAGGGTTTTAATCATCAGTCCACATCCCCTGCAGCACAATATTGTATTAGCAGTAAGCCCCCGTGATATTTCTGATTATATTCAACAATGAAACCTTAAAAAATTGGAGGTTTTTTTCTGTACCTTTCCTCACTAAATTAAACAAGCCAAATTCCTCCATGATTTTCAATGCTCATCTATAACATTACATCCCTTTGCATCTGCCCCATGTTTCAAAGTCCTTATGCTAGAGCTTAACCCCAAAGTCAAACATATAAACTCTGACTGGACCATGATCAGCTTGGATTTAGATTCCCAGTTTGATTAGAGGTCAATTCTTTACCAGGCCTTTAACTTCCCACTCTACAACAATTTTTCCAGTGCTCTTGTTACAGGGATGCATCAAGAAAAGCTCTTGGAAATTCTCCTCCTTGCTGATCCAAGTCAGTCATTCAGCATCTTGTGGTCTAAACCCATGAATAAATTTGGAAGCTGCTTCACAAAGACCCAAGTAAGTGTTAAAGATGTTAAAAACAGTTAAAGATCCAAACTGCTCAGGAGCAGTGTGAAATACCAGACTCCTGAGAAAATTAGCTTTTTCTCCCACCACAGAGGTTGAACTTCCATCCTGGCTGGGAATGACAGGTAAGTGGGGCAGTGCTGAGGGTATCAAGCTGGGACATGGAGCCCCCCATGCCTGGAGACCCTCCCAGTCCAGAGGGGATCATCTGGGACCTCTGGTACAGCCAGTCAAGCAGAAACACTCCTCTAGAACAGGGTTTGAGCCGCTACAGGTCACCCTTGCTGGCCTGCAAACTCATGGAAATGGAGTTTCTTTATCTGTTTTGATTATTTAAGGGGGAAATAAAATCTGAGTCTAAACATGAGCTTGATTTTTCAGTGAGATCTTCCCCTCTGCAAAAGAGAAAAAAATTCCTGTCTACATGGTGATTAATTTACTTAGGAAACTATAAATCCATCTGATGGTAGAACAAACTGCAAAAACAAAACTTATAAATCAGTCTTAGTTCCCAAAGACTGAGTTCACTGCATCTATCTCCACTCATTGCTCTCTCTATAAATCTCTTTTGCTAAGAGCAATACCAGGATTCCCAGGGGCATAATTTACTCTCACAAGCTCCATTCTTCAGCTGATTTTGAGCACAGAATTATTCCAGTTTAGGAAATAATTTCTTAAAGACTTTGCAGGTCCATTTTTTCAAATAACTCCACCGAACCTTGAAATAAATTGGGCCTGGAGATCTAGCCCCAGCATCCATTTGTGTCTCTGTAAAATCTGACTTCCTTTCCCTCCTCTGTATTTCCTTCTGTTATTTACCAAGTGAAGAGTCACACTTCACCTAAGTGATACATTAAAACACATCTCTTTCAGATCATAACCGTGGTTATGTACATGCCAACAAGAGATGAAGAAGCAGCACAGAGCTCCCAGCCAAATCCCAAACTCACAGGTGTTCAAAGCCAATTTTGATGGTTTTTAAATTATTTTTAGAGCTCACACAGCTGCAAACTATTTAAAGACCTCATTAAAGTTCTCCAAAAATTACGTTTTAAATGGTAAGCTGAGATTGAACATGAGCCAGGGAGAATCCTAAGGAATTTAATTCAAATCACACTTAATATTTTCTCCATGCCATGAACTCCCACCTATAAATGGGCTGATTTTGGGACCCAGCTTGCCCAGGTGTCTCTGCATCACTGCTCCACTGCATCTGGCCAGTGCTCAGATATTCACATCAACCCTCATGCTGTGAAATATTTATTTAGGCCATAAACTCCAAGGCAAAACCATCCCATGTGGCCAACATGTGGTTTCCACCAGAGTAAAATGGTTTAATAGTAGGAAACATATTTTACATTTCATCCTGGGTGTCTCATCACGGCCAAGTTCTCAGCACAGCTGCAATGCAAAATTTCCTTCCCAATCCCAGCAAACTGAAAATGTGATTTTCTTTTTGGGCTGTAACTGGATAAACTGTTAAATCACTGCTGACAGCAGTGACTCGGAGCTCAAACACTCCCCCCTCCTCTCTGCATTGCACTGCTGGCTCTGTGCAGTCATAGAATCACAGAACCATAGAATTGTTTGGGTTGGAAGGGTCCTTAAATCCCATCCAGTGCCACCCCTACCATGGGCAGGCACACTTTCCACTATCCTAGGTTGTTCCAAGCCCTGTCCAACCGGGCCTGGGACACTTCCAGGGATGGCGCAGCCACAAATTCTGTGTAACCTCACTTACTTTGCCTGGGTGAAAATAAAAAATTTAGACAAGGTAGTTGTTTCTAAATCATTGCAATTTGGAAAAGCCCAGCAGCATTTTGGGAAAGGGAGCTCTGGCAGGAGACAAAGATGAGATGTGACAATTTCTGCAGAGCCATCCATTGCAAGCAACGCTCCACAACCCAAAAATGTCAGCTCCTGTCATGTTCCTGACACTGCTGGTGATTTTAATTGCCTTTCGTCCTTCTCAAGTGAATGATAGAAAGGACAGGTGGGATATTAGATTTTAAGCCTCTGGAAGTTTAGTCCAACACATGTAAAACAAATGTAAAATCCTCCCTATGTCCTTTGCAGCACAGTGAGATTGTCAAAGAGCAGCTTTACTGAGAGGGAAACTTGGACTGGGACAGTTCTGTCCAAACCCCACTGAAATTATATCACAGTTGGGACTGTAGTGCTTCCCAAAACTCAGCCACTATCACTGATGTAACACAGCCAAATAAACTGCTCTGAAAAACTTGTGGAGCTCAGCACACAAATCAGAAAATGCCACAGCATGGGAGAGAACATGGGAAAGGATAAACCAGTGAATACTGCTGTGGGAGAACGATATTCCCTGCCAAGACCCAAAGGGAAGCAGGGACTTGGACATGGAAGGAAGGCACAAACTGCATTAGAAACCTTATTAAGTCATTAGGACAACATGGGACAGCATTAAATCAACACTGCTCTGCCGCAATCAGGTGGCTACTGGTCCTGGCCTTAAAGCCCTGGAAATCTCTTTTGGCCAAGGAGAAAAGCGATATTTCCCTCACCCAAACTCCACAGAGAAAAGAAAGGGCCTTTTCCCCGGAGGCTCTTCTCACGGTGACTCCAGTTCACTCCTTTCCTGACATTCACAGGTAATTGATGTATTTTAAATAACAAGAACTTCTGAACTTCCTCGGGCTGAAATTGGGACAGTTTGAAGCACTCCTGACCTGCTCTAGAGGGGGTTATACCAACTTTCAAATATCAGGCTTAGTTTTCCTTTCCATTTGAAATCCAAACGTTAGCTTTCCTTTTATAACTTTCTATAACTCCTTCTTGTAAAAGCCAAAGAGCATTCAGCACTGAAGATTTCTCTGTCCACTCACTCAGACCTTGGATGGCTGTTAACAGAGTAATTTTCACAGTATCTATAAAAGAAGGCCATGTTCATCTATTTAATAACTAGAGCAGAAAGCACTTGCATTTCCCAGCAAAACTAATAAAACAAATCCAGCCTCTGATGCTGAGCCAAGTGATCAACCATTGCTTTAAAAGAACACCCTTATCCCTTGGGGTGTGCTAGAACCCAGAATTTGACAAATCTTAGCTTTTTTCAAGAGAACTGAAATTAAAAACCTTTGAATTGAGTCTTTCCTCCAGCACACACTTGGGTTGTGTGTTGGCAGAGTTGAGACACAACTTGTTCCAGCTGTGGATATGCAAATTCCGTGCTGAGAGATGATTTCTGTGCTCTCGAAAACACAGTGGGACACCTGACAGTGGCTGCCACAGCCTTGCCATGAACCCCTCATTCTCTTGATGTTTATTATTAAAAGCTGCAGCAACAACTCACTTTCTTTTCCCCGTTTCTCTCCTCCACACATGCTGAAACTTCTCCAAAGTTACTCATGCAATGTATTTGTGGAGGTTAATTCAGGACAAAAATCCCAGAAAGCTAATAGCACAGAAACTACCAACGTATTCTCTTTTTTATTGTTTCTGACAATCAGTAGTAAAACGTGTTGCTGCTACCAAGGGAGCCAGTTGTAGCATTACTCATTTCACATTACGGCCCAGAAGAATAAATCTTTCCAGAGCTCTTGCTGGCATTAGGCTAAAACATAAGTCTAGATTTGTAAAGGAAATGTATTAAACAGATGAGACAGCAGTGGAATACAGATTTGAGGGAGAGGAAAGCCATTGCAGATTCCTTCTCTATTAAAGAACAAACTGAAGGCAATGATATGGAAACAGCTGAGCTGTAAATAACTTCATCAGCTAATATAGAGATGGACAACCCTAAAACAGAAATAACCCACTGTGTTCTAGTCACACTCTGGAGGTTTCTGCAAGAACAGGTAGAACCTGTAAGAGAGTGACCACACAGTTGGGTGGAAACTGCTCAAACTGAGTTTCTTACAGAAAAGTAGAGTTCACACTGAATATGAGAGAATTTTTCTCTATCATAAAACTAAAGTAAAATCAGGACTTTGTCCTCCTGGACAGGGCAGAGGAGCTGGTAGTGATGGAGCAGAGAGAAAATGAAGGCAAATACTTTGAGGTTCATGTGAATGGGTTTAGTGCAGCTTCTAAGCCTGGAAAAAAATAACTAATGAGAGGATGGGCCACAAATGCCTTTTTTGCTAAACTGATAGGTCCACTCCACATTTAAAAGTGGGAAGTGAGCGCAGAGGGGAAGGTGTCAGTTAGGTTTTCATCAATGTTCTTCTAAAGATCACCTGGATGCACAGTGATGGAAATGTCTCTACCAGGGCACATGTAACAAGCAAGGAACAGTGAAACAATCTGCAGATCACACAGACATCCTAATCTGTGCCTTTTCGTGTGACAATATAATTTAGGCTTGTCAAGTAAGGCTGCTCATGGCTGAAAATTGATCTGCAAACCTTCAGTGCATCAAATTAAGTGTTCTTTTCAAGGCCTATATCCAACCTTGCTTAATATTTGATTATTTTCTGCTGTTAAAAGAGACAACATTATCTGCAGAGGAAGATCTGGCACCTCTTGCATGGCTGCCCAGAGAGCCCTTCCCAAAGCCAGGCGAGCATATGGGAAGCAGTGGCTGGAGCAGAGTTCCACGGAGCTCAGGACCAACAAACCAACCACAAAAAGAAGCTTGCAGAGCAAGAGCATCTTATTTTCAAAGGTGTGTGAGAAAGGCCACCCCTGACCTGGCCACAAAGCTGTTCTAATAATTGACATAATATTATCGGCTGGGGATCCCTCCAAACTTCTCCATCCATTCCTTCCCCCTGGCAACCCAAACCACTTCACCAGCACTGGGAAGTGGCAGAGCTGCCTGTCCAGCCCACAGTAGTCAGAGGAAGCTCTTCTCAGCTGGGAACATTCAAGGACAAGGTGCCTGTGACTCCCCAGATGCTGGGAGGGACGTGCCAACCGGGATGTTCACACAGCCCCCACCACCCACATGAAGGCTGAGCACCCAGTCCCACTGGCCTCATTCCCAGAGTGACACCAGGAACTCAGCATTCAGCCCAGATCCTGCAGGAAAAGCTGCTTTTCACGTGTGCTCCGGAATCCTTACACCTTCGTCAGAAAAGGCAAAGCTTGTTTACAGCACCCGGTGTCAGTGGGGGTGAGAAAGCCACTGTCACTGCCACCACCTGCTCCTGCAGGCCTGAGCCAGGGTGAATCCCAAATATCTCAAGGTCTTTAATGTGACTATTGGCCAGTCTCACCATCTTGTCCATCAGCTGTGTCACACAGGTAATGCTGAGCTCACCTCTGTGCCGTGCAGAAAGGCACAACACTCCCCCAGAGAGTATTCTTAAAAACACAAACCCTCTTCAACAATGAATTAGATTTCAGGTCTCATTCAATCTGGAGGAAATTGTCTGTACAACAGGGTTTTATATTTTGTACCTGAGCAGGAGGTTATATTCATCAGCTGCTCCAACAGTTGGTTTCACCAGCTGCATTGTCTTTATGTTCCTCTCTTTCATGAAAGAGCTGAATTTTAAATTTCATAGTATTTGAGACTGTATAATAAGAGCCAACACAGCTACATTAATACAGAAAGGAGAAATGTTCTATTGAATTTAATTAAAATTACATGAATTGAATAGGGGACACTTTGAATATGTTGGAGAAGGTAGGAGAACAAAAAAAGACTAATAAAACCTAAATACGACCACTTAAGTGTTTCAGAAAAAAGTAAAGGCTGCTCAAGAGGGAAATTATAAACCCAAGCATTACAATTTTAGCAGAAACAACCATATTTTATTCAAAACTTAGTTTATTTCCATCTACTGAACCGTGTCATGTGTAATTACAGGGCAGGGATTCAAATACAGTGTATTTGCTTCACTTAATACTACATAACATTAATGTGGCCCAGCACACAAACCAGTGCTATGGCGAGAAAAGGGATTAGGAGTCCCCTGCTACAGCTTTATTCCAAAAAACCCCCAGCGGGGTTTTGCCATAATTCTACATGGATGGCAGCTCCTGAAGGAGATTTCCAGGTAGGAATGGGCAGCCACTCCACCTGCACCCAGAAGGGCAGGACTGAGTGCTGAAGGTGTCAAAGCTCAAGATAAAAATCTGGTTTTATTTGTCCTACTAAGAATAATCATTTGCAGCCTAATGGAAAGCTTTATTCATGCCAAAATAGTCACAGGAGGTTTAATTTGTTGTTTAAGCAAAGCTTTAATTAATTTTAATTTAAATACTTATAAAAACTGTTAAAACTGGCAGAACTGAAGCTGAGCTCTCCTAAACTGTGCCCTGGAGCTCGCACAAGGCAAGGTTTTACCTAAACCCTGCTGATGGACAACAGTGAGACCAAACAACCTGCCAGCAGAGCACAGAAGGGCACAGCAGCCCTTTGAACTTCAAAATCCCAGACTGCTGCCCTTCCCTGCTCTCAATAAAAGCTTCAGGGTGCCGAGCCTGCTGGGTTTGTCCAGCGTTTAACACCACAAGCCTGGGGACTGCCACAGAGCAGAGAAATAATCTTGGCAGCAAAAGACAAGCAGTGTGTGACTAAGCCCTGCTGAAGGAAGAGTCACTCATGCAACTCTAAATACGCGGCCACATTACCAAAATCGCTCATTAAATGCATTTAAATAAATACTACTTCTGCACCACTCAGATGCCAGCATTCACACTTCAACTGCTTTTTAAATCAAGCCTTCTTCCAAGTCTTGACACAACAGATTATTCTTTGATAAGGCAAATTAAGGTCTGTAACAGACTTCAGAAGCATCCCAGTAAATGGCTAGGTTTGCTTTTTGAGGCATATTTGTAACTGTTACGTTTTAGAATTGATACAGTCACGCTGCTGGAAGACTCAGAAATGTTCTCCTTAGTAGCTCAGCAGCATTTCTTTGAACCTGCTTGGTTATGGGTATTTATGCCTTTGACTCACCAAGTGTGCCTCCCTCACAGTCTTTTAACACAAATTGCTTCTCTGGATGAAGAGGGCACAGCTGTGGCTAGAGCCCCAACGTACCAGGAGCTTTTTTTGCCTTAGACTTCATTTATTTCCGATTTATTTCCACCCTGTTTGTGACAGACACCTGTGTGCAGTGTGGCCCCGCTTCCAGAGCTGCAGCAGACCTTGGAAACAGCCTTTGCTGAGGCTTCAGTGCGCTGCCTGTGCCCTCTGGTCTCCCTTGTAGAGGAAATGTGTGCAACAGCACCCAAACCGCTGATGGGGAGGTTCCAGCCATCCCCTTACACTGGCTTTTATCTTGCAGCTATGATGGTTTGCATTAAAATATCCACAATTTAAGTGTCTGCACAAAGCTATACAACAGGGAGAATAAACATTGTACAGATGATTTCTCTCTTACTCTCTCTCCAGCCAGCTGACAGAATTGCCAGGGACAAAAGGATTAATGCACAACTACTTCTGAGAGAGATGGGGGGAAAAACCCCAGACCCTCTCCTTGCAGTGAGCAACACCCATTTTGAGCTCGCTAAAGGCATGAGATCTTTCCTCCTGAGCTCAGATGGTTTCTCCCAAGTCCCTAGATGAGTTAAAATCAAGACATTAACAGCTGGATGAGGTCTTAAACCAGCCCCATGCCCTGATCAATGCATACACCCCCACCCCAGTAAGGCACCCAGTTTGAGCCCCCTGAAGACACCAGGTTTTTCCTTCTGAAGTCCTGAACTTTCTCCCAAGTACCCAGACAAGGTAAAAATCAAGGCATTAGCACCTGGACAAGGTATTAAACCATCCCCATGCCCTGATAACTGCACACACACCTACCCCAAGAGAGCAACCAGATCCAGCCATGCTGGATTTGCTGGAGAGGGGGGAGTTGCAGCTCCAGGTTTTTATGGCTGTGCCTAAGACAAGCTGCAGTGCAAAAATCTTAGGACAGGCAGATCTTTATCTGTGCAGCACCGTGAGAGCTGGTGGAGCATTTCCAGCCTCCTAATAGATTCTAGAAACAGGCAGAGCTTAGCAGAGATTTCTTCCTTGCCTCACTCTGCTAAGAATTAATACAATTTAATGAAGCCAATGATGTGCTGTAGCAGATGGTTCAATGTATTTAAAGTTCAGCTCTCTGTAGCCCTTGGATCAGCCTTGTCCATGAGAACACAGCAAATACGAAACAGACTAAGAGGGCAGCAAGTTCCTGCTGTGCCTTCCCAATTCACCTTGATGAAAAAAGCCCTGAATGCATCCCCAGCCTTGACAAGATGTGATAAATGTTAAGGAAGGAGCTGTGCTGCCTACAATGGTTTCATTATTAGCATCAAACAATGCATTAACATTTGTTTTATTAATGGGAAATATAGTTTAATAGCCTAATCCATTGCTAGCAGAGCAATGCAGAGCTTAATTGAAATTGTGTTCTTTGGGATTTTTTTTAACCTGCAAAGCAGACCATGCAATGCTTGGGCTGAACAATTTTATCTGTAATCACCAAAATTTACTGTATCCCCTTCATTACTTGTTTCCTCTCCAAAGCAATATCCCTGCAATGTTTAATTATGCAGTGTATTACAGATTCATCAACTTTGCAGCAGAAACAAGTATATATGGAGAAATCTCTCTATTGGGAGCAAGAATATTTTTTATTGCCTACAACCTAAATAATGGAAGGTGTTATTTGGGTTAGTTACTCAGAAAGGCTTAGATTTCAAGACTCGTTTCTTTTAGGAAGTCTCTGTCTTTTAAAACTGGTCTTGCATTAATGATACACAAACACATATATACATATATATATATATACACCCTGCTTTGACAACCACACTTCCATTTGCTTCCATGCCCACAACAGGAGCTGACACTCAGAACAAATAATCCTAATGGCATCCAGGTAGCTGGACCAGTAAATTAGCCAGAAATGTTTGGGGTTTCTTTTTGTTTTCAGAGAAAAACAACCAGGTCTAGTGGCAGGGGACTGGAACTACATTGTCTTGAGGGTCCCTCTCAACCCAAACCACTCCATGATTCTATGAAAAATATTTTCATTTCTTGGAAATCCTTCTCTGGCAGCCTTTAGTTCCCTCTTTTCCCCAGAATTTGTGTCACCTTGAGCAATTCACCTCATCTCTAAGCCAAGAGTTCAATTTTAAAACAAACAAACAAAAAAATCACAAATTTAAGACAAAAGTTCAAAATAAAAAAAAAAAAAAGTAAGAATCCCTTAACGTGGGGTTATCAAAGGACACACTCAAAATACTGCATTCAACCACTCTTGGACTGAGGGTGATGCTGGCAGAGTCAATCAACTGACGGCATTTCAATCCTACCACAGAGTTCGGCTTCAACTGTGAAATGTTTTATAAGGCTTAGGGAAAAAAAAGAGGAATAAGTTAATAGGGACTGCCAGACTATTTTCAACTTTCCAGACTCCATTTCCAAGCTGATGTCACTCCCTACATCATCTCTTGACACCCCGTGGGCTCATGCAGTGACTTGACAGGAGAGAACCGAAGGGCGAAGGCAAATTTCACATCTAAAAAAGACAGAAAATTTATTCTTACACATTTTCTTCCATGTCAGTGCCTCAAGACCAAGCAAGCCTCTGTACAGCAATATCCAGGTGAAGCATTACAAAGCCTCACCCTTTGCTTGTTCAAATTGTAACTTTCCACTTATGCCAAAGGCCCCAGCTGAAAATTCCCTTTAGATCAATGGTAGGTAATACACTGTCTCCCAAACATAACTTTCCCTGTTCAAGGAAATCAATTAGAGCTGTCTCTTGGCAAAAAACATAAAGCTCTCACAGTCATAAGTTCATTGCTTGAACTGAGCTGCCTCCCAGCTGCTTTCCCCAGAAACGGGGAAAAACCCGAGGAATACATCAAATGAGATTGCAATTTGGCTTAATTTCTGCGCCCTGCTCAGAGGTTCAGCTTAATTCTGAGGCTCTACCCAGAATGTCTTCTCCGAAATGCATTTGAGTTTCAACATCCCGCTCCACACATCGTCCTTGGGAGCCAATTTTAGTTATGGTAAAGCTGTCTGAACACGGGGCTCAATGACACGTCTCAGCCAAGTCCAGAGCTATAATTAAAACTTGCATGGGAGGAACGTAGGTGGCATCAGAATTTCTGCTGCTCTCTTTAATGTATTGCTCCTGCCTGTCTAATGCCAAAGCCCGTGTGATATTCCAACAGCAGCTCCTTTCCTTCCCAACCGTCCTTTTTGAAAGGAATGTCCCCTAATTGGTGATTAGCCACCTTCCTCAGCACTGGACACGCCAAGAAGAGAACCGATTGTGACTCTAGTGACCAGAGAGATGTTGCTGGTGCAGGAAATCTGACAGGTCTGTCTGGCACAGCCTGAGGGGATGGTTTGAGGTCTTAGTGCCACATGCTTCACTTGCATGGAAGCGGAGTTTAGGATCCCATAAGGCCGTCAGCTTTTGCAGCTACGTCCTGAGTTTCCTCTCTTTTTTTTTTTTTTGCTGGATGCAAAGACTCTCCTTGCTACCTGTTTGTAAAGGTTTCAAGCCCTTGATGCTGGCAAATAAACGGATGAATCACAGAATTACAGAGTGGTTTGGGTGGGAAGGGACCTTAAAGCCCATCCAGCCCCACCCCCTGTCACAGGCAGGGACACCCTCCACTGTCTCAGGTTGCTCCAACCTGGCCTTGGACGCTTCCAGGGATGGGGCAGCCACAGCTGCTCTGGGATGTTAAAGACCAGAATTCTTTGCACAGGCACAAGACAAAGGCAGTCCCTGGTCCACACAAACATCTCCATGCCACTTATACTCAAGATAGACAAAGGAAGGAAGGTAAATTCACATGCCAAAAATGACCCCTGGATCAGTTGCAAAGTCCAGAACATCCAAGCTGGAGCTGGCTCAGCACCATCCTGAGGGAAATGGGAATTGTGCACTAAAATATTCCTTGGCCCAAGGAATGAGTCCTTCCTTGCTGTCCACAGCTCTGTTTGTTGCCCATGTCCCAGAACTCTGTCTTTTCCCTCAGAGCCTGTTCCAGCCTCTCAAATGATCCTTATGAGTCCCTTCCAACTCAGGGTATTTTATTCTTCTATGATGGAACTGCAGGTTTAAAAGGATTCTGGATTTCTTTGGTGCTTCCCTCCAAAAATGCCCCTCCCCTCACTCCCATGCTATTCCTTGGCACTGAAGTATTTGTGCCATAAAACACTGAGCAACAAAAGGAACCCCCATTGCGAGAAGATTTAAAGGAAAGATGGAAGCAGAGCAGATAAAACTCTCCCGAGGTACATCAGGCATTTAATTTAAATTGTTTGGGTTTGTTTTCTCATGTTTACATCCTCAAGCAATTTAAGACTGGCCCAGGTCTGACAGAAGGGAAATATTGTTTATGTCATACAAATCACTAAACCATAGGCAATTCCATTAAATGTTTCTACACTCGTGGAGCAAATGAAAAAACAGCTGGTTGCTGAGTTTTACTGAAATCTTTGCACACACAAATACTCAGGTTAATACAGGCAAAATCTGGTGCAACAGCTGATCTTTGCCATGGGATTGATAAGGATAGTTTACAGAAGGATTGATAATGATAGTTTGCAATAGGATTGATAAGTACAATTTGCAATAGGATGGATAAGGAAAGTTAAAATTCTTAACTGTAACAGTCCAGGGATATTGTGCTTGAAAATAAAGTGTTATTTCTCTGTTTTATCTGATAACCAACAGGTTTTTTGCCTGGATGGGACAGGAGGGGAAATTCTGGTGAGTAACAAGCTAAACAGGAGGTTTCTGGTGTATTTTGAAAGCAGAAATGATAAACAAAAAGTTACCTAGTAAACCACTAAACCCAGTCATGTAAAAATGAGCTCATACACACAAAAATTGCGTCTTTCCCCTGCAGTGGTGTCTCTTGGGGCTATTCCTGGATACTGCAGGTTGAAAGCTGAGGAGATGCTTCTTTTTGAAGGCCCTTTATAAGATGCAGGGAAAGGTTCCGCTAAAAGATTTGTCAGAAACTGGGATCCACCTGCTGAGTGCTGCTGTCCAACGTATCCTACTTATGGTTTACACCCTGCCCCGCCCTACAACATCTCACTGACCCCTCAAGTGCTCACAACCCAACAGCTGCAGAGTCAGGGTCTGGTTCCTGTCACAAAGCCCAGCAGGTGAAGGGGCTCCAACAGCATGCCTTGCCCCCACTGGCTTTTCCCTCCTCTTTTCCCGGGGCTTTTCACATCCTGTGGCTCAGCCGGTGGGGCTTTTTTAATTCTTCTTAGTCCTTTAGCCCCATCTAGTGCTAAAGCTAAATAAAACCTTTGTTCTTTAAATAAGCTGAATAAAAGGCTTTTTCCCCCTTCCCTGGAAGTGTCCAAGGCCAGGTTGGACGGGGCTTGGAGCACCCTGGGATAGTGGGAGGTGTCCCTGCCCAAGGCAGGGGGTGGCACTGGATGGGTTTTAAGGTTGCTTCCAATCCAAACCAGTCTGGGATTCTTTCACCAGCCCCAAATCGGCCTTCAAAGTCCAAACCAGAGCACAATTCCTTCGATTTGTAGGGAATCCTGCAACTCCTGGGTCTCTGCAGGGGGAATTTTGTGAAAGTGATGCCCTGGACAGAAGGGTTTTGCAGCTGTGAGAAGAGAAAAGCATCAGGCAAAACCCAGCATCATCTGGTTTAGTAAACACTGTCAGCCCTGCACAGAGCTGTTCTACATTCTGCCTTCTCCAAAATTTATGACATTTAAAATGTTCTTACACCCCTAAACAAAAATTGCTTGGAAATACTGCATTTTTCAGTGCTCTCGTGCTAATTGTGATGTAGGAAAACCTTTTCTTTCCCCCAGGATAAGTGTCTTTTGGTAGAAACATTATTTAGGAATGGGAAATTTGAAAACCAATACATTTTACAAGTCAGAGCTTCTGTTCTCCTTCCCATCACTTTGCCCTAGATGCAAAGAAAGATGAAGGGGGTGGATACCTTACACCGAAATGGTATTAAACTGGGATCAAACCCCCATTTATTTTCTAACATTTACTAAAACATTACAGAGCAGTGACAAGCACAAGAGCAGAAAGGCTGCCTGTCGATGTTACTAGAGTCCTGATTTTTATTTTCCTGCCATGAACATGAGATTAGATCATCCATTATCAACCTCTGAGGCTGCACAGCTTTGTCAAGTTTCCCAGAGCAAATACTCACTGCAGCAACGCAGGGAATTTAGGAAGAAGCCTTCTGTGGTTTGTATTCCCAGCACATGAATTTGGGCTTTTCATTTGGGAGAGTTGGGGGAGTCCTTACCTGACATTTCCACTATAAATAAACTCTACTTGGAGTCTTGCAGACCTCTGGGCTATGAGTTACTCTGTTATTATCTCGGACTTCTATATCCACACTGACTCGCAACTGCTCACCGTGGCAACAAATGTACTGTGCCCTGGGTAATTCCCAGCATTAATTAAACAAAATGGATTTTTGTCGCGATTCTTAAATATTTACCCAGTGCAAGGAGCATCCCCTAAGAACAGACACCTCAACAAACATTCAGGAACATGGTAGTGATGCAATACTGTGCATTGCCTTATTTAACACAAGAGAAAGGACAGCACCAGCCCGGGAAGCAAGAACGTGCAAACCAACTCCAATTTTATCAAAGTAATTAAATCTTTTTCTAACTGAGTGAATAAATCCTTCCAAACTGACCAAAGGCAGATAAATGCGGGAAGGAAGGGCAGATCTTTGGTAGTGTGCTGCCCACACCGTCATTAACACAACCCTGAGCTCAGAGGGAAAGGTTCAGAGAGAGGGACTGAGGGGAGCACTGCTGGAAAGTCAGATTGGACCAAATGTAAATTGCCTAATGAGTATTTTCTCATGTTAAACTCCTACCTTTCTGCTGCAGTCACAGCATAATCTTTGGTTCTCACCACGCCAAGCTGCCAACAGATGAATCCTCGTCTCCATCGTGGAGAAAATTCTCCAGTAGTTCAGACGACCAGCTGACACCTCTAACTCTGCTCACAGAAGATGAGCCCTGGGCTTCCCTTTGGGAACTGCCCTGCAGGAAAACCATGGTTACTGCACAAGCTGAAGCTCCAGTTTTTTTGCTCCTTCCCAGCTTATATGTGTCAGATGTTTCAGGGTGTGATCAAGCCTCATGCCCAGATCTGGTTCACTCCAAAACAGGACTCAAGGTTCAGCACTGCACACACACAGATTTGAGGATTAATACGAAACCAGCCAATTCTAAACTTTTTTGTTTGCCAAAACCTTCTCCACAGCAGAATCAAGACAGGATTATGTACCTACACAGATTTTTTTTTTAAAAGCCAGGCATATTTTGGCAGCTGAGCTGTGCCAGGGCTGGCAGCCTCTCTCCTATATCTCACTGCCCAGCTGAGACAGGACTGGTGCCCATCAGGCTCTGGCTTTATTTCAGACAGAATTGCTCAAAACATCTGCAGTGCTGCTTGAAGGAACTTGTTTGACAGAGCCCTAAGACAGACCAAGGGCGATTCAGCCACCAACTTGCACCTGTGTTAGGAAGCCATAAGAAAGGCCATTGGCTCAGCCTGGAATCCTGCTTAGGAAAAGCAGACAGCAGCTAAGGAATACTCCAGGGTTGTGTACAACTGCAGGCTGACGTTGCTGTGTAAACATGTTAATATTTAATAATATTTAATTCAAAATCAACTTCTCTGGCCTCTGTTACAGTGAGGTAATATGTTAAATCTGACAGTGAAGTTTTCCCAGATCCTTTTGAACAGGAAGAACCAGCACTTCCACAGCAAAGCTTATAAATGGTAAGAGTTAGCAGGAAAGGAGACAAGTGTGTGTGAGTGCCAGAGTATGTCAGGAAAAAGGACATTAGGTAAGCAAACTTCCTAAGGGTAATGAAAATGCAATTTTAAGCAGTTGTTGAACCCAGTAGCAAGAACAGCAGGGAAAATCTTCATCTAAGACATTTCGTTTTGCAGGATGTTAGACAAGCCCTTCACCTGTTGCAGGTTTTGCATCACTTCCATGTCTCATCTTATTTGGCCTTCCCTGGGAACAGCTGAGGTCTTGGGTAGGAACACATTGGATTCTTAGGCAGTTTTCTGAAGAGCTTTATTCATGTTGGAGTCACGTTTGTACCTCATTGCTCACTGTGACTCCTTTAGGCATCTCCCAGGAGCATTTTGGTGTCTCCTAGGGAGCAGGGAATTCCCTGGGAAAATCCCCAGACTATTCTGAGGGAACTATGTGTGTGTGTTGGGGAAACTCCATGCCTGGCACTTGCCGAGGACTCCTCCCAGGCACCTGCAGCCACTTCTTGGCCTCCTCTGGGGACAGAGGAGTTCCCAGGTGCCAGGAGTTCCCAGGTCCCTGCTGGAATCTGCCCAACATCCCCAGGCAGGTCCCTCTCTTCTGTTTTCTCCCACTGCAAATTGGGCAATTGCACTTCTCCTGATGATTTGTGAGACCAGCTGCAGGTTAAATCTGTGTTTGTGGTGTGGGATAAAAGTTGTTTTGTGGTGGGTCTAGAGGAGTTTGGTGACCCCAGAGGGGTTGTAGGTTATAAGGTGGTGCTGAAGAAGGCTCTGGTGTTGGGAAGTGCTTGGGTTTGGACATCCATAAGCCAAATTTGTGCTCCTAAACAGTAACTCTGCTGCTTTCCTGTATCCTGAGGATCAGCTGTGCTAAGTATCTCCCATCTCCTTCCCTAGTGGAAGGTGTCCCTGCCCATGGAAGGGGATTGGAACTCGATGGTTTTTATGGTCCCTTCCAACACAAACCATTCTGGGATTCTATGATTCTAACTCTGGACAGAAAAACGCTGTCCCAAAAAATCAGTCTGATCTCAGTTTTTCCATCAAACAGCTAAAAATCATGACTTTCGAGTGCCTCTCTTTGCTCTGGGTTTTACTCTGGAGACAGGTGAAGTTCCAAGTAACCTATGCAGAGTTTCCTAGAGCAGAGAGCTTTGGGTGAGCTGGGATAGGGCCATGCCCAAACTGTCCCAGGCACCTGTGTTTGGGGCTCCCCTGGAGACAGCGGAACGTTGGTGGTAGAACCTCCCCGTGAGGTCACACAGCTCCTGAGGGTCACAAAGCCAGGCTGTGGTGTGCAGTGCGGGTGGGTGCTGCTGGCATCAGAGGCTTCAGCAGCACCTGCGGCCTCATCATGGTGTGGACACGATGGGCCATGGCCAGCACGGTCCTCCTGGCTGTCCAGAGAGCCCTGACAGTCCTGGTGTCCCTGGTGATCCTGTTATCCCTGATAGCCCTGCTAGGCCCTGGGGCCCAGCTCCCCATCCGTGAGTCAGGACCATTGGAAGCAGGTAGGTGGGCAGGGAGGGACAGTGGGGCAGGTCCCACAGGTCCCTTCAAGGAGCACTTAGGTTTCAATATCCTGTTGATAGGAAATTTAATACTTTTTTTGGCTGATGCTCAGCTGTGCAGCAGAGCAGAGCAGAGAGGCAATGGGTCAGGCTCAGGGATGGCCCCAGAACACTCAGCTGTGCAGAGCGTTCCCTCCCAGATTCCAGGGCCCTGAGCGGCTTCCAAAGGCAATGCCAGCAGGATTGTTGGGGTTGGGTTGAGCTCCTGACAGCTCCTGCATGGTTTGTCTTGGATCATCATGGGTCAGACACCTGGTACCTACCTGAATGGTGCTTCAGAGGGGAAGGGACAAACAGGTCCACAGAGCCATTCCATGTTCCAACCACAGTTCCTGCCATAGAAAGTACACGGAAATAGTTCATTTGAGCTCCTCTGTCCTGTTCACAGCTGTGGCTGGAGGCAATGGAGATCCAGGTGCTGGATCTGACTCTCCCGGACCTTACATGACTTTTGATTTGTTTTGGGAACTGCCAGCTCAAGGCCCAAATGTGAGCGAGGCATCTCCTGCAGGTATGAGAATCCAGCCTTGCCTGGGTGTGCCGGGTCATTCCATGATCGCCTCCCTGTGCTGCTGGTCAGTCCAGGCAGGGAATGCCACAGAGTGTCCCCGGGTTTTCCCAGCTCCTCAGCCAGACCCAGCACCACGAGGGTCACTGGTCAGTCCTGACCGACTGCACAGCCCAAGAGGTGATTCCAGGGATTTCTGCAGTGGAAATTTTTCATTCTTTCCCTTAAGATCTGAAGAATGAAACTGGATTGGGAAACATTTCCCAGGTGTTAATGGAACAGTCTGAATTCATGACTGTACTGAAGGAAACACTTCCAGGTACAAGTGACTCTTAACCACAGGACTTGGGAGCTGGGCTTTCAGATTCCCGTGAGGAAGGGTGACTTTGAATTAAACTGACACACTTTCTCTCTAAAGTGCTGGAGCCCGAGCCTGCGGATAGGGATGCACCTCAGGAAGGCCATCAGGCAGTGTCAGCCCCTGGGGGAAACACTGAGGCCCTTCAGCCAGCAGGTGATATTCCTTGGCCATCCCTTGGGGTGGAGGTTGTGGCCATTCCTGTGCCAGGGACACACACTTGGACCCTCGGTGTGGGCACTGAGATGCCCACCACCCCTCACACCCTACTCCCAGGGATTTCAGAACTTTGGGGATTTCCTCCAGGTATGGACAAGAGATTCAGCAGCGCTGAGGACACCAAGACAGACCCAAACACTGTGGAGGGCATGGCAAACACAGGCACAGTCGATGCTAAAATCACCTGGAGTGTCTTTGTAAGAGCCTTCCTCGTGTCTGTGGTCTGCAGCCTGATTGCTCTGCTGCTTCTCAAGGTGGCCCCTGCATGGGGAAAGGACATAAAAGAGTGAGTGACTTATGGGGTGTGGGGGGTTGCCAAATTTGTTGCTGGGTGGCTGAACCTGCCATGAGGCGTTTCAAGATACGGAGCTCCGGGTGCCCAGCTGGTCACTGGCCAAACTCAGCAGAGATTTGTGCTGGGAGCTGGTGCCCCGTGCTCTGCCCAGAGCTCTCTATGCCCACAGCTCCTGGGTGTCCACATCCCATGGGATGTCCAGCACTGCTCCACACCCTCACACCCACCCCACACACAGCCATGGCAGGGCTTCAGCAGCTTCTTCTCTCTCCACAGGCGCCTCACGGCTTTGAGAGCCAATTCTGAGCTCCTGGACAGTGAGACAGGAGACAAGGAATTAGTGGTAGAAGTCTAAATAAAGATAAGCAGCACAATGGTTTGTGTAAGTTTTGTGCCGGGAATTGGAAGGAATTCTTGCTCTCCGCTCCATTCTCTGGAGACCCCATGTCCAGCTCTCCCTATCATGAGTCAGACCCAACCCTGTTAAAGCAGGTCCAGAGGAGGCCTTGGAAATGATCCCAGGGCTGCAACAGCTCCCTGGAATAGAAACCCTGCGAGATTTGGGGTGTCCAGCCTGAAGGAAAAAAAGCTCCAGGTGACCTTGTTGTGACTTTTCAGTGGATAAAGGGGCTCATGGGAAAGGCATAGAGATACTTTTTTACCAGGGTCTGCAGTACCAGGCCCAGGGGTGAGGGTTTTACACTGCCAGGGGACAAGATGGGATATTGGGAAGGAATTGTTCCCTGTGAGGGTGGGGAGGGGCTGGGATGCAATTCCCAGAGCAGCTGTGGGCTGCCCCTGGATCCCTGGCAGTGTCCAAGGCCAGGTTGGACGGGGCTTGGAGCACCCTGCGACAGTGGGAGGTGTCCCTGCCCATGGCAGGAGTGGCACTGGATGGGCTTTAAAATCCCTTCCAACCCAAACCATTCCATGACCCTAAATGATGTCAGGTAGGCAGTGCAGGACCTTTGCACTAAAGCAAATTTTTAAAGCATTGAGCAGCTTTGCTGGTTCTCACCAGTATTTAATAAGCGTATATTCTCCTTTCTGGCACATTAACTTCTTAAATATATGTGGCCATATCCCATATTTAAACTGGGTTAAAAATGTGAAATGCAACAAAACCAGGCCTGAAGAATAGAACAGGGTGAACATCCTAACTGGAAATACACAATACTATAAAAGCCAAACAGAAACTTACTAGAATTCCCATAAAACACACTGCAATTTTGAATACTGCATAAAAGCACGTACAGGTGCCTCTTTCTGTAAAAATACCCCGTATGTACAGACACTCTTAGAGTGAACAGAACTCAGTGTTGTGCTGAAGGTTTTTTAGGGAAAATAGAGACAATAAAATACAGTGGAAAAGAGAAATCATTTACTTTGGAGACATTCATTGAAACTATCAGTGCCTAAACCTAAGGGGCTGAAGGAAAAGAAATGGATATTGTAGGTGTGCAAGGGACGGGCTGTGCAATAGAACAGTGAATTCTGTTTCATTTGCTACTCAGGGATTTTTCTTCTAATGAAAATCTCCCAGGGTGGTGGTGGTAGGCACCTACTGCCTGCTGGGAGAAGGATGCATGGTCTCATCCCAACAGCAGTCAGGAACAGCACTTGGGATGGGGTTTGGTCTGTCAGGAATCTCGCACCATGTGAGGCCCCGTGCTCCACGGGACAGACCTGGGAATGTCCTCCAGCCTTTCCTGGATGGCTTCAGGTCAGGACACTGACAGGAGGGCAACTCATTCTCTCCCTCTACTTTCCCTTCTCTGCAGCCTCTCCAGCAGCAGCGCTTTGTTCCCAAGCTTTGCCAGACCTTCCCAGAGAGGCTCCATCTTCCCAGTGAGGATCTAAAGAGAAGCCTTGTGCTGAGTTAGGCTTTCTCTAACCCCAGGGAGCCTGGCCAGGATGTGTCCTGAGGTTACTTCTTGTTGGAAAAGGAGTCCCTCAGCCCTGGAGACGGATGAGCCCATGGTGGCACTTTGGCCATGATGTCCACCAGAACTGGAGAATCTTTGAAGATCCCCTCTCTAACTCTGCATTCCTAGGAGGAAACAGCCCCCTGGAATGGCAGTTCCAGCTCCAATTGTGTCCCTGTTTTGCCACCTGTTAGGATCTGATTATTGAGGTTCTTAGAAATACTTCTGCCTGAATTAAGGTGCAAATGAGACCATGTGCCAGTCAATAGTAAGGGTTTTATTTGATGGGAAATATGAGAGAGAGAGAGAGAGAGAGAGAGAGAGAGAGAAAGAAGTAGAAAATAGGTAGGGGGGACAGAAAGAGAGTGACAGGGACAGAACAAGGAAAATATCACCACTCTGTGGATCCCAGCGATGTTCTGTTGATCCTCTCCAGCTGGTCTTCTTGGTGGTGAAGGCCTCCCCGGAAAGCAGAGAATCCGAATGGGTTAATATACACTCAGGCCATGTAGGAAAGCCCAGGCACATCCCTGGGGAGGGGGCATTTACAACAGACTCCAGGCTTGTTGCATCATGTGCAGTCCTGTGGTGCAAGGAATGGCTCTGGGGGGCACTTTGGGGGGCCTTTGATGGATTAAGGCACTCCCTCAGCTGCCTCCCACGTGAATGTCCCGTGATTGTGGCCTTCCCAGGGTTGGCGGTTCCACAGCTGGGCCAGTTTGGGTAAAAGGGAGGATGGCTGTTCACTGCCCCTGAGCAGAGGTTTCACCCGAAACCTCCTCCCCCCCCTGCCTCGTTTCAGGGGGGAGTCTGTGTAAACCCAGCTTCTGTGGGCTGTGCTCTCCCCCACCCCAAACTCAGCCAGGGATGAATCTTAGCACGGCTGCTGGGTTTGGCTCACATTCTTTTCTTTGTTTACTTGTTTGTTTCTCCCGGGCCTGAGGCTGATGAAAGAATGGGTTTTCCCTTTATCTAATCTCAGCAGTTTGACGTACAGTCCAAAGTTCTTCAAGAATGTTTCTGTGGCTGTAGCTCCTTTAAAACTTTATATCAGTGTTTGAGGCATGAACTGTTTTCCATCTCTGACACCACCTCAGGTGCTGCTCACCTTCATCCACTACACCCAGGGCCACGGGCCCCTGGAGACCGTTTCTCTCTTCCTCAGCACGGGCACCTGAGGGCGTAGGGGGGGCAGCACACGGGAGGACTCGAACCTGTAGCCTGCCAAGGTGCTCTTCTGGGGCTCTTTGAGCACTGACCAGAAGGCCTCAGGCCTGGCTCTCAGGCCCTGTGCTGCCATGGGCCCCGGCTGCTGCAGGACGAACACCTTAGGGTCCCGAGGCTTCCTGGCCTGGGCACTCCATGGCAGTGATGTGCTCCCAAGAGGGACTTCCCTTTCTCCTTCTCTGCCAGGAAGAAGTTCCTTTCCTCTTTCTCTCTCAAGGAGATATTTCACTTCTTGTCTTTTGAGACGAAACTTCTTTTCTCCTCTTCTGAGAGGAACTTTCTTTTCTCCTTTTCTTCTGGGAGAAACTTTCTTTTCTCCTCTTTTGGGACAAAACTTCTTTTCTCCTTCTCTTCCAAGAGGAACTTTCTTTTCTCCTTTTCTTCTGGGAGAAACTTTCTTTTCTCCTCTTTTGGGACAAAACTTCTTTTCTCCTTCTCTTCCAAGAGGAACTTTCTTTTCTCCTTTTCTTCTGGGAGAAACTTTCTTTTCTCCTCTTTTGGGATGAACTTTCTTTTCTCCTTCACTTCCAACAGCATCTTTTGCTTCTTTTTCCCTTCCTAGTTCAACTTCCTTTTCTCCTTCACTTCTGAGAGAATCCCTTCTTTCTCCTTCTCTTCTGAGAGAATCCTTTCTTTCTCCTTCACTTCTGAGAGAATCCCTTCTTTCTTCTTCTCTTCTGAAAGAATCTCTTCTTTCTCCTTCTCTTCTGAGAGAATCCCTTCTTTCTCCTCTTCCAAGCTGAACTTTCTTTTCTCCCTCTCTTCCAACGGAATCTCTTCTTTCTCCTTCTCTCCCGAGAGAATCTTTTCTTTCTCTGCTTCCTCCCCTGCGCCTCTGAGTTGCTGCTGCCTCTCTGTCACTCTGCTTCGACGCCTGGCCCTTGGGCATAGGTTTGCCCTTGGCTTGGTCAGTCACAGGCTGCTTTTCTCCAGCAGCAGCCCCTGGGATCACTGGCAGCTTCCTGGAAGGACACAATGGGAGGGGTCTGAGTGAGGCTGGGAGGGGTCTGGGGCCACATTCTGCCCACAGGAGCCAATGGCTGTGCTCAGCTCAGGAGAGGAAGGAACCCCCTGAGCTGAGACCCTTGGCTTGACACTTGCCCCATGCACGGCTCCAGCTATCATGAGGGGCTCTTCTGGAGAGATGGAGAGGAGCCAGCCCTGTGACATGATGGGCTCCCAGCAGCCCCAGTCTCTCTGGTGGATGTGCTGGGGAACAGGCTCTGGCTGGATGAGGAAAAGGCCCCATGCCCTGAGCATCCAGGCTCACCTGACCCGAGAGCTGTCCCTCATCTCCACTGCCTCCTCATCCCAGGGCTGCTCTCCTGCCTTGGCAGTGGAACCATGGCAAATAGGCACGGGAAGGCTGAGAAGTCTCCCTGGAATCAGGAAGGACAGAGCTTGTCAGAACAGCTGGGATGCTGCTGGCCACAGTGAAACGTGCCATTGCTCAGGCCTCTCTTCCCAACACATCCAAGAGGGAATTCCCACTCCCCTCACACCGCTGTCTCCAGAGGCCTGGCACCCTCCCATTCATAGTGCCAGGTTTGGGACAGCGTCTGTTCTGAAAGCAGAGGTAATCTCCGGGAGCAAGTACGGACCCTCGGATCCCCACTCTCCTGCTGAACCAGGTGCATCTTGGGCACCTCCCAGCTGGGGCTCAGCTCTTGTGGAGCCAGCCTGAGGAGAAACAGCCATTATGAGCTGGCACCAAGCTTTGGCACAATCAGATCCTTGTGACAGTCATGGCCAGGGATTCTCCCATCAGATCACAGCCGCCAGTTGCCTGTACTACGGAAATGAGCGGGGGAAGCTGCTTTACCTTCCATGCCTTGCCTGATAGGCAAACCTATTTTGTTCCTCTTGTCCTTCCCAGGAACAAATCCAAAGTCCTCGAGATGATCCCTGGGCAGTGATGCCTGTTCAAAGCTGGGCACAAAGAGACAGCACAATCCTGACCCACGTCCCCACCAGCCCTGGCCCCTTGCCACCATCATCTCCTTACATGTGAGTCTGGCTCTGGGCCGAATGCCATCGTTCTCCCAAGTCAACTGTGCCCCAACCCCAGAGACTGTCCTGGGAAATAGGGTCACCCAGGAAAGGATTCCTGGCTGTGATGGGGAAGCGAGGGCTGCCTAAAATCCTTCCTCTGTCCCCTCAGATCTGCTCACAGGGATGACGAGCAGGCAGACACAAACGAGAATCACTGCTCTGCAGGACTGTTGTGGTCACGAGGAGAAACTGCTCCCAGATCTCTCCAGAGGCCAAAGCTGCCAGGGTGTTTGACTCACTTGGGAAAAACAATGACACGGCCAGTGAAGCTCAGGGAAGCGATGGGCACTGCCTGGGACATCACCATGTCCAGCTGCTGGAGAGCCTGCAGCAGAGAAACGTGAAGGTGCCAGCACATCCTCGACGTGGCCCAGGCACTCAGGAGAGGAGGAGTTCAAGGCAGGTAGAACTGGTGGAATCATGCTCCTGCCTGGCCAGAGCCCCTGGCCACGTCCTGGTGTCCATGTGCCAGCAGTGCTGGGGAACTGCTGTGGGTCCACCCAAGCAGGGGGGAAACAAAAGGCTCACCTTGAGTGTAGCCCTGTCCTGGATCCTCTTCCTAGTCACCTTCTCCAGGAAGTCCAGGTAGAATCTCATTTGCACTCTGCTGCCTTCGATGAAGAGCACACCCACGTCCCTCAGGACAAAGGCGACACTCATGCCCTTCTCCAGGCAGTGGTACAGCAGGGACGTGGTGCCGAGGATGCAGCACTCTGCTTTCCTTCGGGACACGGAGGCCTCCGCAGCCACCTTGGCATATTTCAGAGTCTCCAGCTTCTTACCCCCTGGAAAACCACAGGAGAGGGATGGAAGCACTTCCCCAGGGCTTGGCCAAAGGCGTTTCCCAGGAGACGCTTTTAGAAATGTGGAGTTATACTCCCCTCCACCCTGGGCCTGCAGGGTTAAATCCTCTGTCTTACCAGCCAGGTCATCCTTATTTTCCAGATTCTGGACTCCTCTAAGATTCCTGGCCAGGTGGAACACTGGCCTCTGCAGGATCACGGTCTTGTTCCCCACTAGGGTCTCTGTGTGGACCACTTCAAAGAACCCAAGGGTGGGAATTCGGATCCCCTGGAGCAGAAGGGAAAGGCCCGAAGGGTGAGAATTGCACAGAGGGAAGAGCTGAGGATGGTTCTATCCAGGGATGGTGCCTTTGACCGAACTCCGCCAACTCCCACTGTTCAGAAGTCAGGACAGTGGGGAGAGCCCTGGGGAGGAGATGCTGGGGTCTCTCCTTTCCCTTCTCCGACCAAAAAATCCATGCTGAAGTCAGGGCAGAGGCAGCTCAAGGGCACCCCCGGGTCTCCAGTGACCAGGATCAGCCCTGTGGTAGAATGCCTCCTCCCAGAAGTAACACCAGCCTTGCTCAAGCTCTGTTTGTCCCCCAGCAGGGGATTTTGGGGTGCGTTTCCTGCATTCTGAGGAGGGCAAGAGGAACTGCAGGCCATGCTCCAGAGCCATGGGAACTCCTCACTGCTCTGGGTGGGCAAAGAAGGACACGGCTGTTGTCCCAGGGTGCTGTCCCAGGGCATTGTCCCACCTTGTGCAGCAACAGCTGTTGTTGGATGTAGCCAGCCACTGCATCCCAGACAGCCTTTCGCTCTGGAAAACAAGGAAAAAACAGATTATGCTGTGCTTCTGCTGGCTCTCAGCCTTCCAGCACCCCTGGGGTGTGTGTCACTGCTGTCCCCAGCCCCACATGGGTCAGTGCTGAGTCTTGTCCCCCATGTCCCTGAGAGGGCAGCTCTGGCAACGCTCCTGCCTGTACCTGCGGGGGTGAGGCTGGGCATCATGAACACGGACTCCCTCCCATCCCAGAAATCCATCTGGACAGCCATGTCCTCATTGGTGAGCACGTTCACCCTCTGGGCTCTCTCCAGAGTGTAGAACCCACCTCCCTGCAGCGCCTTTTGTCCCACTGTGTCACAGGCTGTCTGTGACATCGCAGACACACTGATATTCCAGGTCAGGCTTTTGAAAAATGATGCTCAGGGCCCCTTAACTGAGGCTTTGAGCTTTAAAATCATAAGCCTTGGAGCCTACAGGTGTGGTTTCACAGTCTCAGAGAGTGGGTTTGGACCTCAAATCAACTCTTTGGTCTGCCAAATGTGGGGTTTGGGGATTTAGAAGTGATGCTCTTCTCCCCGCTTTTGAGGCTTACATTATGTAAATAAAGTTTTGGGCTTGGAAAGCTCAGTGTTGAGTCTGAGAAATAATCAACAATAATCTTTTGGACCTTGAGACTCTTGTTTTGGGCTCTACATTTTTCTATTTTTTCCTTTTTTTTTCTTGTAATATTTCAATAGAGGGGTTTCACTGCCTAAGGATTTGTTTATTCAGGATCCCATTGCAAGGCACCAGCTCTTAAAGTGAGCAAAACCCAGTGTTGTGCTGGAGGTTTTTTAGGGAAAATAGAGGCAATAAAATACAGTGAAAAAGATAAATGGGTTGACTTTGAAGACATTTAATGAATCAATCAGTGCTTAAACCCCAGTGTGCAAAGGGGCTGAAGGACAAGGAACTGATGAATGCTGTGGACTCCTCTGAAACAACTGGAACACAAAATACCAGATGACAGGATAAAATGGGCTTATAAGGTTAGCAATATTGTGATTTGGATTGACCTCCAGCCTCCCTAATCTTTAACAGCAAAACCTTTCTGACTCCAAGGAAAGCATGATGGATCTTCTATGGCATTCATCTGCTTCTGCATCCCACGTCAAAGGCTACCTGGGAGAGTTTATCTAACTCCAGTCTTCAGTGATCAGAGATGCCAAGGGGATTAGGAGGGAATTTGATGCAGTCAGGAGTATTACATTTTGGGAAGATAAACTAGACATCAAACCCAGTGATTTAAAGTCATTAGAGAGAATGAGGGTAACCTTAACGCAATCTGAGAGGGAAGCAAAAGTGAAGGCTTGTTCCAGGGTCAGAGCACACAGAGGAGTCTGGGATAGATAAAGAAAAATCCCCATGGCTGAGGTGACAGCTGAGGACTCTCCTGAACCTCCTCCAAACACACTGTTTGTCCTTGCATGATGCAGCTGGATGGAACCTCAGCCCTGTGTGTAAAATATCATGTATCAAAACTTCTTATTGCATAAAACTTCCCAGATGTGCTCTCAAACAGTGAAAGCTCCCATTTAAAGCCGTAAAGTTTTGTCTGTGCAGGCTCTGCCCTGTTTGCCCCTCATTAACCTTCTCATCTCCTCCTCGATTGGGCCACCTTCAATTCCCCAAATATGATGTACAAATCTGATGCCTTTCAATAATGTCTGGTTCAATCACAACACACCTCGACTCCAAAAGAAACTGTGATTCCCTCCAGCTACACATCAAGCCAGGGGGACTCAAAAAATGCCAGAGAAAACCAAGTGTGCTGGTTTGATTTGGACTTTTACAACAAATTAGTCAAAATTAGTCAAACATCTTCAACTGTAATGTCCTTATAGGCAGGGGACACAATACAACCAGCACCCAACCTGTGGTTATTTCCACAGCTGAATATTTGCAACTCCAGTATTTGCTGGGCATGGACTTGTCAGCATGAATCAGGGAATAATATTGAATTTTGGGGTATAATACTGAATTTGGAACAGAAATTTCCTGGCAAAGCCACAGGGGGAAACCCTCACATCCTCCAACTCGGGCACCAGAGAGCAGGAAGGGAAAACAAACAGAAACCGGGAGGAGGAATTAATGATGCATTTAATGAAGAGAAATCAAAACTCATTTGTTATTTTGGGAGGAGAAGGCAGCTTTGAGCACCATGGCAGTAGAAGCTGAACAACATCAAACTGATGTCTTGCCTGTCAGAGCGAGAGTAATAAATTATTATTTTCCATGATTTAATTTTCCCTTTTAAAGCAAATACTTCATTCTGCTCAGCTTTAAAGGCCGAACCACATCATTTTAAACAACTTAAAAATATTGGCCTAATGAGCTATAACACAGGCATTTATAGAATGCAACATAGGTTGTGATTCAGCTTCTTTTAAGTAGCAAGGAGCAACATTTGTTACTAGGAGGTGTTTTCCTGAGCAGTAAGGCACAGGAGCCTAATTAAAATTAACGCAGTGTTCAAATAAGCTTAATAGAATAATATCTGTAATCTGCAGACACACAGGAACCGCTGGAATGTTGCTTTGTCTTACACCTTCCTTGAAAAATTATGGAAATTTCAGGAGCACATCCCTGAGGATCCATTTCCAAGGTCACCTTTGGAAAGTCTAAATATTTAAAATGGCTGAATGTTTTTCAGGCCAGGCTGAATGTTTTTCAGGAGGAATTTTTAGATTTAATAATCCTGGGTGATGATCCAGGTCTCATTGTGATGACCACAAAACTAAAATTGTTATAAAAACTGTGATTACACAATTAATTAAAGCTACAAGGTGTATATTTTTCAGCATGACACTGACATTTATGATATTTCTGGCAGGTTAATTGTGAGTCAATTAATACAGAGGTAATTACTGAAAGTGTTGTGTTTCCTTTCAGTACAATTCATTTGCATTTGGATAAACCCTCACAAACTATTCAAGAAAAGCACCATCAATTTTGTGATATATGGGCACAAATATCAATAATTCTTTGTTCTTTAAACAGAACTGGAAGAATCCAAGTCTTCTGAACCTTCTGCCCCAGCAGAGCAGCAAGACCCTGAGAACAGCATCTAAGTGTCTTTTGCACAATAATATCTTTAAAATAAGGTTTTTAAAGCAGCATCAGTGAGTTATTTATGGTGGCTCAACACAGCTGGCAACTTCCTTGAGTGTTTTGTATTTATGGGTCTCTAACATTGGGCTTTATTGCACCTTATTCCTCCTTCCCAATAAAATAATGACAGCTTTTAGGCTGCCTGCTCACCTGCTCCCTGCCTTTCCACCTGACACCTCCATTGCTAAGTGCCTGGAGATTCTAATAAGCTTTGAAAGAAATATTGTTCATTAATAAAACCTCGGGACAGTAGAACATCCGCCAATTAGCTCAGGGGGCAGAGGGGACCAATTGGAATAGGAAGGTGCCTTCTTTTTAGAGCAGAATGCCTTAGGTTTTTGGGGAATTTTTTAATTGGAATGTGAAGAGGAGAAACGTGGAGCAATTCAGCAAATTCATAGCTTTAGGGGAAGGTTTTCTTGTCTAAAATAAAACAAAATACACTGAGCATTTAACACCTGGATTTTTGTGTGCAATTAGGGTGTCTTTGTAAAAATGACAAAAAACATGAGGCAGCGGTTTATACTCTGGAAAGGGGGGAGATATCCCAGTTATGGATCTTTCGGAGTAAGTGCTGTGCAAATTAATAGAGGGTGTAGAGAGTTAGTAAGGCAGTTATAGCAGGACAGCAATGTGATGGCAAACATTTCCATCTAGAGGATTTCTTCCATCCTACAAAGCAAAGGGATGTTTTAGAAAAAAAATCTTCTGGCTGCTGTTTATTGACTTTTTATATAGCAGAGAGAAGTTAAAACAAACTTTAAAAAACAGTGATAGGTAAAAAACTTGTGGGTGGGTGCTGGCAGGAGGGAAACAGTGGGTTTCTGTGACAGACCTCTGCTGCTGCTCCCCCCAAATCTGCCCAATTTGTAATACTTGATCCCAGTTCTACAGTGGTGAGGAATTAAACTGCTCAGGGAGAGGTCTGGGAATCAGCAGGAAAAGCTGCAAAGGAGGGAGATCCAGGAGAGGGAGCCCAGGTACCACCGACAGCAGCCATCCTTTAAACTACACATTTCCTCTCTTAAAGGTGCCTAATTTTCCACCAAAAAAAGGGACAACAGCCGGAAAGGCCAAGTCTAAGTGCAATATTAAGTTTGTATTACACCCACAGAACTCCTTGGGAGAGATTTCCCTTCCTTTTGTCTGTGGGAATTAATAAAAAAGTTTTGGTTTATCAGTGCTCTACTTTGGGTTTGGGCTTATGTGGGGGTCAAAAGACAGAAGGTGCTTTAAGTTTCAGTTTGGCACCAGATTTCCTTTGCTCACTTTTAGATTCTCAGTTATCCTGGAACTAGCTGAATGTTTTCATCTCCAGGATTTCCTTCTAGGCTTGGGTTTGGGGATTTTTAATTTTTTTTTTTAAAGGTTTCAATAGAAAACAATTCTTACCTCCAAAATATCAGCAATTTCAGTGGTGTTATTCCTGACCCAGACATTTGCAGTTCAAATAAGAATCCAACTGATCCCTAACCTTAATCATTTTAATTTAATCTAATTCTCTGCAACTTGTACTTTATGTGCTTTATGGGAAAAGGTTCTTTCTAAAAATCTAATTCTTACCATTTGTGAGGTAGTATGGGTAAGGAATTCTTGAAGCACTTCAAAGTTCTCCTGAATTTTGAAGTTATTACAGTGAAAAACACCAGATGTCTATTTTGTTGCTGTCACTCCTGCAGCAAGAGCATCCCCAGGCTTTGATTTATCCCCATCCAGCTCCAGGAGAGTAATTGGTGGC
The DNA here is from genome assembly GCA_013399875.1 of Gymnorhina tibicen. NCBI lineage: Eukaryota > Metazoa > Chordata > Aves > Passeriformes > Artamidae > Gymnorhina > Gymnorhina tibicen. Next base: position 19,380 of record VXAZ01005406.1, on the reverse strand, counting down.
GCTTTCAGAATAATTAATGGCATTTTCAAGTCAAATCAGATGAGAAGCTCCTCAGCATTACTTCAGACTTGTAACAAACAGAGTTTATGCAGTTAAGAGGAGGAATAGAAAGTCCTGGACTGATGACTGAGCAGATTTGTTCTCCACTAATGCTTCAGAGTGGGCACGTCTGCAGCCTGAGCAGGAGAAATTCAATTTTCAACCCTAGGAATCTCTAAATTTCCCAATTAGATCTGTCTAGAAACCCTCTTGACCACCTTGTGAGCTGGATGTGAGAGAGAGAGGAGAGAACAAAGAGAGGGAATTTGGATCAGTGATAGCTGAGGAGAAACCCAAGCTCTGCAATGGGCAGACAGGAAAGGTTTCCCATCCTCAGCTGCATAGATTCATGAACACAAAATTAGAACCAGCCCAGTTCACACTCACTCAAACGCTACCCGCAGTATCTCGCTGACAAAAATCCACAGATTTTTATACAAATCATGTTTTTTAGAGCAGCTCACCATGACCTGAAACTAATCTTATTTATTTCACAGAAATAAGATTAGTTTTTCATTTGTTTTCTGTCCCAGTTACATAGCTCATGTCTTGTAACTCTTCAGCTGATGTGACTGCAGTAAATGAGTTTTTCTTCTGTTAATTTAAAGCCAATTAAACCACATCATTCTTTCAGGGGAAGCCTCTATGTGTTGGGAGGTTAGAATGTAATGGCTGATTCCACCCCTGGGAAGTCATTAAAGGAGCCCAGGGAGCCTCCTTCCACAAGAACAGGTATTTGGGATGGATTTATCCACTGTAAAATAAACAAGGAATATCCCATACACAGTCCAGGATGCCTTAATGAGAGGAATTTTTCCCCAAGTGCTTCCAGCACACTCTCCAGTTTCTTGTCTGGCTTCTACTCTGCCACTTCACATCGAAATACTGTAAAATAAAGAGGGGGTTTTTGGGTATTGATGCAGAATATAGTCAGAATTTCTCATAGAATCACTGAATTATAAAGTGGTTGTGGGGAAAGGGACCTTAAAGCCCATCCAGTGCCATGGGCAGGGAGACCTCCCACTAGACCAGGGTGCTCCAAGCCCTGTTATGGTAGTTCCAAAAGCGGTCAATGCTCGGATGCCCCAAACCAACAGGAATTAGGTGCCCATATGCATCTCAAAATCAGAGCAAAGGTCACTCAAAACTTAATTAAAAGTGATGGGGACTACAGCCAGTAAGTTACCACTGAGAGTGTCTCTCCTGCATTGGAATATGGTTTAAATCCAAACCTATTTTCCCCAATTACTTGATCACAAACCCTCCCACACATTGGCACATCCAAGTCGAGGACTCATAGACAAGCCTGAACTTCGATTTATCCAGAAATCTCAATTTAGCCCTGGATTGTTCCAGCTCTCAGACAGTCTGATTTTACTTCCAACTGCCATAGAAGTTTCAGTTTCTTAAGCAAAAATGTAAATTATCAGCTGTCAAGAGTTGAATTATTGAGGTAACTCAGTGAAATAGATTTTTTCTAATAATGTGACAAAAGACCATGAGATGTGAGATGTGTTGAAAATCAAGAACTCCCTTACACCAGAAATAAAGTTGTATTAGAGCAAAATACAGGTGACAAACCAGAGCCAAATATGTCTAAGAAGTTGTTAGTAGCAAAAAAAAAGAAAAGTAGCAACAAAACCTGTTCAAAATAAGGTATAAAAACGTCTTCTCTGCATGGGAAACAAAAATAGGGGGAGAAACTACAAATTTCCATCTTTTGGTCAGAGAGAACTGGTATGAAGGGAGGTGGGAAGAGGTGGACGCAGCCCAGGGCATGCACAGGATGCTAAAATAAATCAGAAAATATCTGTGTCCCCCGCTTCAGTCTCTCCAGCTTGACCCCAAACTCAAGGAGTCTTGTCAGCCTTCAAGAGCTTTCAAAAATAACATCAAAGCATCAGGCTTGCAGAGTAAATTTGCTGTGCATGTAGACAAGCACAGAGCACAGGACATCACCAAGACTCCCAACTGATTCTTCCATCCAATTTAAGTAGCACATAAAGCCTTGGGCTGGCTGGAGGTTGAATTCCAAGCCATAAAGAAATTATCCAGGGGAATTTCAGCTCAGCAGGGGCCACAAAGCCACTCTGGGACAGAATGTGCTGTTTCTTTATATGAGCCAGAGCAGCATTTTTCCCTCTTGCATCAATTCTGGCCATTTTTGTAGGTCACAGAGCTGTGCTGAAGTTGCTGGAGTTGGGACCTTTTTGCAGCAGGATGGATCTGCTTGGCTGGGCAGAAGTTGTTTTTCTTCTGGAGAACATTCTCTGTTCAGCTTCTCAAGACTCCTTGTGGGAAAATAAGACCTCAATGCAAACTGCTTGATTTTATTATCATTGTTATTATTTATATTAAAACATGTTTAGTTGGAAAGCAGATAATTTCCCCAAAAAGTCACTGTAATACATTAAGAGAGAAATTCACATAAAAAATCCAGGGGTTCCTATGAGCTATAATAATTTTATTCCTTCTCCCTTTCCCTTGGCTGGATCCAGAGCAGTGCTGGCTTTGCACAGGCACTCAAAGAAAATAACTCAGCTGTAATTCTCAGCTTGTTCACCTACGTGGGTTAGCAACATTGCTCCAGAAATGTGCCTGTGATTTGAAAACTTCTGATTTATGCTTTCCCTTAGATATTAAAATAACAAGGCATTAAAATTACAGCAAATATTGGGTGACTCATCCAGCTCCCACCCAATGGATGTGGAATTTTGCATTGTGAAAACAGAATGATGTCCAAAAATTACTTGGAGAATCATCATTGCACCAGGTACTTTCTTCACAATAACATGGCAAAACAATGATTTTATTTTGCAGAATATTGCTTGGTGTTTGGGATTTTAAAAAGAAGAAAATTTTATCTTCCATCTGCCATCTGTGTGCTCTTAAAAAATATTTTTAACCCTATTTATGGGGTCGTGCTTGTCTTTAGACAGAGTAAGTAATTTTCAGCTTTCATTTCTCGGTTATCAAACTTTCCTGCCATTTACAGATAAATCCTCTCCGGTGCATGCACAGAAATGTCCTCAAAGGAAGGAAAGGATACTGGGCAGGAAAAGAGCCTGGTTATAACTTGACCTCCCATGACTTGTAGGAATGGTTGGACTCCAGGGACATGTCTGCTGAAAGCTGCCTGAGTGACCTCAGCCCAGATCTGTGACATTTCTGCTCCTCACACTTCAGTCAGCACAGGGGAACCGATAGGGCTGTTCTCCTCCCTCCATGAACTTCCCCTGGTGAAGTTTTTTGGACTGGGAGGGTCTTTTGCCATGCGTTTGCTCACTGGTGGGGTTCCAGTCCTGCCTGGTAGTGCCACCACACACACTGAGTGCAGAGATTGCTCGGGCAGGACAGTGCTGCTCTCTCTAAAATGGAGAAATCCATTTTATTTCTGCAGAATCCTTATAATCCCAGAATGGTTTGGGTAGGAAGGACCTTAAAGCCCATCCAGTCCCACCCCTGCCCCACATTCCACCATCCAAGGTTGCTCCAAGCCCCATCCAACCTGGACACTTCCAGGGATGGGGCATCTCATCCTGAACTATTCTTGATGTATCCCAAGGATCAAGGCAGGTAAAATGAGGCCAAGGACCCCCATTTGTCCCACGTTTTCATTCCCACACTAAAGAAAGCTCAGCCTATTTCCTGGTGCACTTTTTGCTTCTTCTCAGTGTGGCTGACAATTAAAGAGTCTCTTTACCCCACCACAAGAATGTGATCTGGTTACAGCATTGGCTCATGTTTACTTTAGCAGGCAAATCACAGGCGTTCTCTAATCCTTCAGTGCTTCCACCAACATTTCTCATGTCAGGGAAAAAAAATGAATCTACAGCCTTTTGAAATGGATAAATATAAACATATAGTGCACAACATGTGCTGTTCCAGCCGGGTGAGAGCCCTAGGACTGATTGATAACATGGCTCCCTTCCTGCCCCACTTCTGCACTAGGAAAACTAACTAAAGGTTTGAAGGAGAATTATTTCTATTTTTAGTTCAGGAGTGTGTAGTCACCCCAGTCTTTGCCAAAATTCTGCCTGTACCTAAGCTGGCTTTGTCCAGCAAAGTACTTACACTTGTTTTTGTCTGAGAATTTCAAATGCTTCAAGTCTACTCCACACCTGAATATTTGCCAGAACTGCAGAGCCCAGATGGAGAGGTCTGTGGCAATCATCAGGCTCATCAGAAGGAGACAGTTCTCCTTTTGGATTTGCAGGTGAAAGCTTGGGAAGGAGGGTGTCTTTTCCTTACAAAAATATTGAGCATTAAGAAAAGAACCCAGGTCAAAATCAGAAGAACAAAATGTGATGTGAACAGGGAAATATAGAGAAATAGGGAGATACAATACACATCAATCAAACCATGTTTGCCTTTTCAATGTATTTAACTCCATTTACAATACAACTTGAAAACAAATACCACTTTGATATTTGTTTTTCATTTCCTAATAAAATAGTGAGGCAATTTAGACAATTTTTTTCTCCCTGACAAAAGAAATTTAACAAGAGCTGCTGTCATTCTGGCAGACTTTTGTATGCATAATACATCATTTTTCATTCTCAGAACTTTGTGTTGCAAATTTCTAGACAATGCTTTTGCTTTGCAAATACAGAGGAAAGAATTTGCTCTGAACTGATGGGAATTTCTGTCTTTTTTTTCTGTTTGCTCCCTGCAGTAAGGATGTCTGCTGGGGAAGAGCAAACTGCAGTGTGGTTTTGCTACAGTGCACACTCACAATGAGAAAACAAAGAATGTTCCAGGACACTCAAGAATCAATGCAAGCTATAAAACAAACTGCTTCCAATAAAGTCAGTAGTGGTGCCACAAGTATCCATTTGAAATTCATCTCACTTATTTTAAATATTTCCTTCATAAAGCATTTTCACTGCCAGACATTCTTTTCCTTCTGTCCTTTTGGTCATTTGTAATGAGCCAAAGACACCTACAGTTCTCAATTCCTTATCTTTCCTCAAAGCCATCAAATGAGCTTAAACCTGGGACCAGAGGGAGAAAGTTGGCAGGAACTGTCAGTAAAATAAATAACATCTTTTCCATGTTGTGTTTGCAGAGTGGTTTCTTTATACCTGTATCCATTGGGAGAGAGCTTTATAATAAAAATAAAAGTATTTTTAGATTAAATTTGAAATTTGATTTGAAACTAAATTTTTAATTTCATTTGAAATTTAATTTTAAATCAAATTTTAGATTTAAATCCATCAGACAGTCATTGGTGGCCACAGAGGGACAGCACCGTAGCACCCCAGAAAAAGATAGAAATGTCTCTCTATATTAAATTTTATAAAAACCTTGGCTACAGGAGTGGGCTGGGCTAGAAGAGCTTGTGAAGTTTTGTTGATATTTGTGTGATTGCTGCTGGATCTGGGCCCACGGGAGGCAAACTGGATGTAATTAGAAAACTACTGGCTTGGAGACTTTCTCATGGAATGGGTTGGAAAATGTCAGATTCTCAGAACCCAAACTCTTTGTGGGAATGAATGTAGCACATCAAACAGAAATGGTATTCCTGGGAGAAAAGGGAAACAGAGAAAACAGAGAAAAGAAGTGAAAAAGTCCCTCAGTATCCCAAAAAGAAGCATGAGTGCTAATGACGTTTATATGAGATGCTGAAGTCCTGCTCCAGTAATTATTTCAATGGAAAAAGGAATAACTGGAAGGATGCTGTGGTGCATTTTGAGTATATAACAAATGCAAAATATATTCTGAGTATTTACCAGAAGCCTCTAGCTCTTGATCAAAGCAGAAAAAGAAGTTTTCTGTTGGTTGTATTCACGTTTCTGCATCATCTTCTCCTTGCTGCACATCTATTTCACAATATATCAAATTGCTCTCTTCATTTCCTTTTCTGCAGGTTTAGCCAGGCATGAAGTGCTAATAGTAGTGCTGGTAAGTGCTTTTCAAGCTTAATTAATGGTCAGAAGAAATGTCAAAATTCTTGACGAGATTTTGTTTTGGTGAGAGTAAATATTATTGTCTTGCTCAGAGTAGAGATGAAGTCCTGGGGGAGTTTGCTAGAGGAAAATCATGACATTGCCCATTAATAATAAAGTCACTGCAGATCTTTTAGAAGATAATATGGTCATGGAGGTGGAACACGAGACAATTGAGCACTTGGGCAGTGATTCTGAAGACTAAAGAATTTAGATTTCAGAGTAGAAAACCCTCCACTCACCCTTCCAGCTCATCCACTTTTAATGGAAATTGTCTCCCATATTTATTTAGGAGCAGGGAGAAAAATTTACACATTAGAGACACAGGAAGAAAAATTACTGAATAACAGATGTTTTCACCTTCAACTTCCTTCTAACATCCTATTTCTTGAATCTGTATATGTTTTGGTCAAGTTTAAATTAAATACAACAAAACTCTACTTAGCAGTTTTCAAATAACCTCAAGTTGTGAAGTGGTTTATTTACTTCCAGGAATTAACTGGAGTTTAAAAATCCAGGCTCACAAAGGGATGCAGAAACTGCATTCATATCCAGGTGTTTAACTTCCAAAATCAGTGAGTTTGCATCTTTAAATACTTAGAATCATGGAATGGTTTGGGTTAGAAGGGAGCTTGAGGATCATCTCATTCCATGGGCAGGGACACCTTCCACTATCCCAGGTTGCTCCACGCCCAGTCCAGCCTGGCCTTGGCCACTTCCAGGGCTGGTACATCTCATTCTGAACTATTCTTGATGTATCCCAAGGGTCAGGACAGGTAAAATGAGGCCAAATGTCCTCATCAGGCCCAAGCTCCATCCAACCTGACAAACTTACAGGATTTGCCTTAACTTTCTTAGTCTTGATTGATCCCTACCTAAAAAATGAGGAGCCAGGTCAAGCAGTTGTAGAAAGGTATTCACAAAGTTACTACAGATTGTGTAAGGCCCAACTCAAACTGTTCTGAGGAGTACTCATAGCTCAAAAAAAAGCCCATCTGGTGGCAGAGCTCCCCAGGGGTTTAAAAATAGCAGTGCCTGGTCTGCAGACACGGCTCCTCGTGCATTCACATGCTGATTAACCACCTGATTTGTCCTGTATTTAACTCTGACAGCTGCTTTGCAGAACCCCAGTGTGTGCATTAAGCCCTCATAAAAACACTTATGGCCATCATTGTGGCACACTGGATGTGCCAAGCAAAAAATTAACATAACTGCATTGTTATTGTCTCCAAGCAAAAAGTATTATTAGCATGACTGGAACACCTCCAATTCTCTCCCCAATCACACTCAGTTCCCACTGCTAATAGGATCTTGCTCATTTTAGACTCCAGGAGCAGGACATGTCACCATGACGAGTACATACACACCAGGGTAAATGCTGACAGAAGGCTGAGCTGTAAAAATGCCAAATACCAAATCCCCATCATCCCAGCAGGATTTGCTGGGAAGTCTTCATCATTCCTGGGCAGATAGAACAGATTAAATGCGGTATCCAAGATTATTTTGATGAAGTTCTCCTCTTCAATATGCATTTTTGTGACGTCTCAGAGCACTATTAGCAAGATTTAATCAATTTATCAACATCCTTTATCCCAGTGGATACCAGTGAGGATATGCTGATGCATGAAGCACTCAGAAAGTTTTGCAGCTGAAGAACCAGCCTCTAAAAGCCTTTCCTCTTCAAAGACAGTGAGGTCAGAGCGGGGTTTATTGCAATCTTCCCCATAACAGAGGTCAGAAGTTAATACTGGGGGTAATTAACACCCTCGCTTGCTTTGCAGTCACAAGTGATTAGTTTGTTGTAAAATCTGGGGCCACACCACATTGCTCATGGCTTTCACTGCCTTGAACTGTCACAAACTGGCAGTAAATGTCCCAGGCAGATGTATTAAATGAGATAAACATTTGCAGAGGGAGCCTGAGCAAGTTATGTGTAGGAAATCAGAGGGAGAGGATCAATACTACTTTTAACAAATGGCTTTTTTTATAGTATCACTCTGCTTCCCTTTCTCTTCTCCTCTGTTGCCTGTCTCAGCATGTTTGGGTATAATTTGTGCTGGACAGTGAACTCTGCTGAAGCACGAGATGGAGAGTTTTTATTACGTGGCACAGCAACAATCACAAGCAAGGCATCACTGTCTCAAAATGCAGACAGAAAATTGTATCACTGATCTCCGCACCAATATCCTGCCTTGGTTTAAAGCTCTTTACAGCCTCCAAAGAGGCTCCGTGATTTTCTTCATTAGCAGCCTCTAAATTTCTTTGATTTCTTACCCCCTTGTTTTTTGCTTTCCCCCCTGAGAAGATGAGAAATTTTTTCCTGTCACAGGGTCCTCTTCCTTCCTTTTGCCAAGATCTAGAGGTGAACAAGTCATGGTATCAAATGTCCCAAACTCTTTAGGCAAAATATTAATTAATATTGCATTGTTCCTGAAAGTCAGTTAAAATATCGGTAAGGATATTTGTGGTTACCTAAAAGGAATTCCAGGAGCATTTTGAAGGTGTTAGTCTTGGATATCTCGGGCTCTGATTTTTCCCTAATCTAACCTCACAGTAGGTCAATCATCAGACAACAGAGCTGGCAGCTCCCTGCTGGTGCAGTTGCAACACACTGGGAGGGTACCAAAACATGTCCAATATAATTCAGACATGAGCATAAATATAATTCGAAAGGCAATATTCTCCGCTCTCACTGGTATTTGTAAAGAGCCAAACTGTAGGACTGTGTTCCAAATATCCCTCAGAGCCAATGAGATAGGAAATAAATGGGGCTTTATCTGAGTAATGCAGATCAACAGCATCATCCATCCCAAATTACTGCTGCAAAAATGGGCCAGACACTGAATGTGAACTCACAGCATGAGGCAGGAGCCTGGCAGGGGAGGAAACCTGGATTTGGAGAAAGAGCAGGCAGAGGAATTCCTGGCCATTCCTCTGTCACTGCTACATATGTCCAGGATGGTTTGGATCTCATTCTCTCAGGAGCAGCTGGGTTGAGGTGAGTCACAGAGGTGAGATGCTCTGATTTATCCAAGATAAAAAGTGTCAATGGAACAACAGCAGTATGTTCATTTTAGGGAGCACAGATCACAAGATACATGCTTAATCAGCTACTCCTAAATAGACTTCCAAGCCTAGAAATGGTTTATATTATTAAGAAGTCTGGTAATAATTTATTTTTTCCACCTGTGGTCAGTAGTACCAGCAACTAACCCTTAGCAGGCTGTTGAAAAAAAAAGAAACCAAAAACTTCCTTAAAATAGCCAGAAGGTTTCCCCTCTTCCATCACTTCATTTCCATTACTCAGGTTTGTTTTCCCTTTTATTTTGTTGTTTCTCCAGGCTGCAAGTTAAAGCACTCACAGAACTTCAATCAGAACCCAGGGCAGGAGGGATTTGCGAGTTCAGTTCACAAGGCAGCAGGTGCTTTCAGCTAAAGGTCTGGACAAGCTGGAACAGCTGTGGTTGCTGATCAGGTGCTGGCACAAAGCTGCCACTGGGCAAAAGTTCCCACCTTCACAAACCGTCAAAAGTGAAACCTCATCCTACAGAAAGGGGTGGAATTTTGCCACAGAGTTCTGTGATGTCACACTTTGTCCATGGCACTCTGGTGCTTAATCACGGTCCCTCTTCTGCATAAATTCTACCCCAATCCATTAGCTCTCTACAGCCTTTTTATTTCATAGAACAAATGCAGCCAAATATTTATGATGATTTTGCAGCAGTAATTGCATGGACTGCTCCTCTGGGACTTTGGAGGAGTCTGCCAAAATATCATTATTGTTAATTAATCAGGTCAATTCTGAGCCAACTGCTGCTCCCACTGAAATCAATTGCATACATTTCAATAAATCCAGGTTCATTAGAATTTGGCCCTTTTTTTCCTGCTAAACTCTGTATTTCTTTTGTTTCCTTAAGCAAGATTACTTTTCCAGCAATTCTGAAGACTCCAGATTTATTCTAGCAAACTTCATGAGATCCCCTCCGTCTAAGGCTCAGCCCAGTAAGAATCAGGCTTGTGTGTCACGTCCAAGGGGTGCCGTAATGCACCAGCCAGAAAAGAGTTTTTTTCATTCATTTTGAACTTGAGAAATGCAGATATTAGAGTGGACTATGTCACACTCAGTAAAAGAATTAATAATAAAGAAAAAAGAATCCTTTCCTGATTTGCATAGATTTGGAAGTGTAAATACCAGTGTTTGACTCCTTGGAGGTCTCTGAGCTGTGACTGCCCGCTGCCCACTTTGGTGAAATGCTCTGTGTCACTAGCTCAGGGTTTTATTTAAGACCTGTGAATTCCACACTGTGCCTCGTTTGCAGGCACTCGGAGTCTTTGCAGCCTCCAAACTCTGCCAGCAGTTCCTCACACCTACTAGAACAGTACAAACAGAAAGAGAGATACACGCAAAAATTGTGGATTTATTTATCCTAAGCCCCAGTTGAGGATACAGTTTCTAAGAGGATCCTAGAAAATGTGTTTTGTGTTTCTGGGCTGTTTTCTGGCATGAAGTGGCACTTGGACAGGCCATGCACAAGCTGTCACAGCTCTTGATGGAAAATCAGGGCGTTTTCTTTCAAAACCAAGAATTTGAACCCTCTGTGGACAAAGCCACAGATTTGAGGACTAAAAATATCAATAAATGCAAAGGATGTTGATGCAAAAAGTTACTTCATAATGATGGAAGAAATGGGCTGTGGTTTAGGGTACTGACACTGATTTATTCTTTCCCTCATTTAATTAACATGTGTATAATTATCCTAATTGCCCTTGCAGGCAGAGGAGATTTCTCACTGTCGGGGCTGAACAGACTGGCTCAATCATTGTCACTGGAATTGCTTTTTTATTTTAAAGATATGAAAATTTTTCACTAATGCTAAGTCAAATTAGGACCAGGAGTAGGTCAGGTAGCCTGTGCTCCCCTTACATGATTCTGTTACTCTCTAGTGACTGAAATCTTTGAGATGCTGTAAAATGTCTTTATTGTAGACATAAAACCTTGTTCTTCATATTAAGAGGTCCAACATTAAATCTCTGCTACAAAAAATCTGCTGCACAGCGACAAGGAAATTTGTACACCCATTAAAGGAATACCAGAACTCTTCCAGCATAAGTAAATAAATTGGTTTTCAGGTCCCTTGTATTCACAATTCCCAAGGGAGTCAAGTATCTTAGGGCTCAAATTACCTGGAATTGAACAGGGAAATCTATCACAGGGGAAAAAAATTCTGCCTAGGGAGATGGACAAGTTGGCGTGACTTGTGCTTGGTGTGTTTCTCTCAGTCCTCTGCTGACAAAACACAGATAAATCCTTCAATCTTCATGTTCTTCCTTTGTCCAGCTGCATAATATGGAAGAGGCTGCACTCTTGGAGCACTGGGTGAGCTGCTCGTGGGTCTGTGCAGCTCCCTCAGCTCTTCTCAAATGATTCAGCATGGGTTTGGATTTTTAAGAATGAACTACTTTGAATCTCTATGTACAGAGCCCATCCTAAAATAAGTCATCCCTGGCCACTAGCAGCTCACAGCCCATTTACTGAGCCATTCCTTTAAAGCTTTGCTATTCCTATCCCGTATTTCAGCTCCGAGATCTGCCTGGGTTGTTCCTGTTGCCTGGATGACCCACGTCCTCAAGGATATCAACACAATGTAGAAATACGTTCTATATTTAACACTCTCTTTTCTTCCTTTTCGCTTTCTTGGCAAAACACTTTTGTGAAAAGATGTTTGGAAAGCAAATCAAATGCCATCCAGCACATTGGCACTTTGCTCTGTCAGTTGTTGCTAATTGATTAGTATTAATGGATTAATTTTCTTCAGCATTCATGGGGCACACACTACAAACCTTTCAAAAGCAGCACACAGCAAACTGACACAGTTTGAGACAGAGGTGGTGGGACCATACAGCGGGAAAAATCATTAAAATCACTAAAACTAATGAGGTAAATAGAGCAGGGGATATATTTGGAACCTGGGGATGCAAAAGAGAAGTTATTAGAAGGGTTTGATACCTTGATACAGGAATTTGGCACATTTTTATGCCAAGGTGCTCTTCAAAATCCCTGCTCTGTATCTTTAAAAGCTTCCGTCTCTTTGTTGCCACTGAAGTGTCTAAACATAGACCAGACTTTAGGTACCTGGTTGTCCCCCCGTGCTGTTCTTGCTCCTGCTTGGGATGGAGATCCTGCTTCCAACCCGTATCTCCTGCCTGTCATCCCTTCCCCCTTAAGAGAAAATGCTTTTCCCCACAGCAGGATTACTCCAGCTTTGGTGCATCCACCATAAAATCAGGGAATGGTTTGGGCTGGAAGGACCTTAAATCCCATCCAGTTCCATCTCCTGGGCAGGGTCTATCCCAGGGTGCTCCAAGCCCCGTCCAACCTGGCCTTGGACACCTTCAGGGATCCAGGGGCAGCCACAGCTGCTCTGGGAATCCCTCCCCACCCTCACAGGAAGGAATTCCTTCCCAATATCCCATCTGACCCTGCCCTCTGGCAGTAAAACGGCATTCCCTCTTGCCCCATCATCACTCCACATACTTGTCCAAAGTATACCATGAAGCAGATCTGAGTATTTCAGCCAGAGCTGTTCCCAAAAATCACATTTAAATCATGGCCCCACAATCAGATGGATCAACACAACTGAAAGATGTCACGGAAATGGCAACAACTGTGAAATCAGGACCAGGGTGTCTCGGGAATGGTTTATATCCCATGTCCACTTCTTTTTGTTGTTTTTGTTTTGTATCTGGAACGGTCACTGCCGTCCCCAGCTCTGGGAGTATCGCGATGGGTGAAGGGCAGCCCAGGACCCTGCGAGGGTTGGGGGCCAGGGGCTGCCGCTGCCTTTCGGTGGGTCATCGACTCAGGAGCCATGCTGCGCGGGAGTCCGACTGGAGATAATGCTGCCCTGTGGTTCTTGCCGGTTTCTTTTCTTTTTCCTTTGGGACTGTGACTGGGGCTTGCCAGCTTGCTTCTGTGCTGCTCTGCCGTTCGGGAGCCCAGGGCTGGAGCGTGCTGCGCCTGGAGCCGGGGGTGCTCCCTGCCGGGCCGCCCCTCTGCGCGGCGGCCTGACCCGGGCCCGGCCATCGCTGGTGGGCCGTCCAAAGAGCCATCCCCCACCCAGCCCTGCTGTTTGCTGCTGCTGCTTCAGGGCTTTTTGCTACACTTTAACCCGACAGCCTGTGTCTGCCTGAGCCCCACAGCTCCCCGCACGCCTCTGGAATCCTTGCTACACTTTGTTTACCAGCCGGTGCGTGCCCGCCCTGCTGTTCCAGCTTTCTGCTTCCGAGATTCCTGCTCCGGCTTCTTTCGCTATCTGGAGGGGCACGAGGCCCGGCTGCCCCTGGGGGTTTGCCAAGGAAGCCTTTTCTCCATCCTTGTCCCGCCCGCCATCACCGCGTGCTGAGGCGGCCGAGCCCGCGCCACAGCGCCCCCTGCAGGCGCGGGGGAATCACCGCCCCCGCCGGCCGTGCCCGGAACTGCACCGGGGGAAAGCGCCCGCGGCCGAGCGGGCCGGCCCTGGGCTCTGGCTCTGGTTGGTGTCGCTGCCGCAGTTATTGGTGTTTGTTTGCCGTGGTATACATATATATATATATTAGTAAAGAACTGTTGTTCCTATTCCCATACCTTTGCCTGAAAGCTCCATAATTTCAAAGTTATAATAATTTGCAGGGAAGGGGGTCACATTTTCCATTCCAAGGGAAGTTCCCACCTTCCTTGGCAGACACCTGTCTTTCAAACGAGGGCACAGGGGAATCTGAAAATATATTTGCCACAGAAGGAAAAGAAACATGCCTCCAGAGGCCTCCAGCCTGAGAGGTGCCTTGCACTCATCACGTGGAGATCTTTGGAAATAAATGTCCTTTTATATTTACAAAGCATCTCTCATCCATAGAACAGAAAGTGCAAGGAATTACTATTAAATTTTATATTGCAATGCCAAGGCATTCTGAGATTATAGCAAATCATTTTCACATTTCAGTAATTTATTGAAGAAGGTAATTCTTGAGGATTTTACTGTCAGGCAGTCAGGAGGGCTCATAATTAACCTATGGTTCCCTTGATGCCAGAACAGCCATGGGAATGGGGGTGTCACATGTGCTTTTCCTCTTGTTTTATGGCAAATAATGGAGCTCACATTGTAAGCACTTGGATCTGCCTGAGCCATGTCAAGTTCCAGAAAACCAACAAGGAAAGTCTGACTACAGAAGAACAAAGCTTTGCTCCGTCAGAAAAAGGAGCATGAAATTGTTAAAAAAAAGCCCCAAAAAACTACAGATCACAGAAATAGAAACAGCGAAGTTTGCCCATGGTCTCTTGGCTCCAGTGAGCGTCCCAGGATGCCAAAGACTTGTCATCAGAGCCACCACTGGAACATGGGAAGAGCATGCTGCTCCTCTGCTCCTGCTGCTGCCCAGGCTCCCGCTGTTTGTGTCACTAACTCCTCCTGGGACTTTCTATGGATCAGAAATGCCTTTGTGCTGCTGACACGGGCTTCATGGAAATAAAATAAAATACCTGCTGGTGAGATAAAGAGTAGATTTTCTCTCCATGAGACATCACATGCCAGCATGTTCTCTTTAAATCACAGCTGAACATAATTAAATACTTAAAAATGAGATTAGTAAATATTTTTGGTTCTCTGTTGTTCATGGAATCACAGGACCCAGTGCCTGAAACTGCTGGGACAACTGCTAGAGAGTTTATTTTCCTTGTTCCCTTCGTGCTTTGCTTTTCAAGACAATGTTTGCGCAACCCCTGGCTGAAGTGGACTTTCACACCAAAGTTTATTTTTTCGGTTTCATCACTGATTCCTTGATTTAGTTCTTATTCTACAACAGTATCATTATCCCAGCTCCACTGCATTCAATGAAGTTCCATCAGTGCAGCAGAACTGGGAGCAGGGCTGGGTTTGAAGGATCTCATGGAGCAGATACTGAAGTCAAAGGGAAAAGATTTTAACTTGGACTTGTTTGAGGTCAGACTCCAAAAAACCAAATTAGGCTTCGCTAGAAGGGACTGGATATGGCCAGAGAAGGAACTTGTCAGGAAAATTAATCCACAAACACCAGAGGCTGATGTCCAAAAAGGAGACAGAAGAGTCCTGTTCCTTTATTCGAATGAAGGGAGAGGCCATGGGCATTTTCCATGGGGTCTCCCAAGTTGTTGGAAGATGCAGCCTCCTTTTTATCCTGATTTCCCGGCTGCATTTCCCTCTCTCTTTCCCCACTGGCTGAGGTACTTGAGACGTACAGACTTCCCGAATCACCTAACACAGACCCCCTTCACAGACTGCCCCCCCCACACTTTTTCTTTTTCCTCATGTCTCTGTTCTTTTTCTCTAAGTCCAGGGATTTAATGCAGTCTTGAGTGAGCAACAGACTGTGTCAATCAGTGGAATTCTGATGGAATTTATGGTTCCTCCCATTGCTTCTTTCACCTCTCAGTATCTGGCTTTATCTATAGCAGGCCCACAGTTTGTTTGTAAAGACACCTCCTTCTCATTCCTTTCAAACTCAAGTCAAAGAGAGACGATTTTAACTTGGGCTTGTTTCAGGTCAGATTCCAAAAAACCCAAATTAAGCCTCCCTAGAAGGGGTTGGAGGTGTGTTGGAGGCCAGAGGAGGAACATGTTGCAGTCTAAGAGCAAAAGGGGAAACTGGATCAGAATGGGTGAGTGACCTTTGTTTGGTGGAGTAGGGGGGAAAAGGAATTGTCTCATTTTTCTCCCTGTTTGAACATATTCAATCTCTCCCTGCAGCTCTTCCATGTTTTCTATTAAAATCTTTAAGACATCTGTGCAATGAAGAGGGATTGGTTCTCACACTGGCAGCATCGAAGAATCATAGAGTGCATTTATGTTTACTTAAACCTCTTCCCACTAAAAAGGCATCAGTGTGCCATAAATATCTGCTGAGGAGCTCTTTCTTTGCTCACTCAAGTGAGGTCCAGCCCATCCTTTCATCTCTCCCAGTCCGGACAGCAGAGCCTTGATCCACTTCATTCACAGCTCCTCTGCTCAGGGAAACTGAGAGGGACTTTGAGAGCACTTCACCACCCAGATACATCAATGGGTTGTGCTGTGGTGGAGATTTTGGAATAGGAGACACAAAAATAGCTCTTGTGATTGTCTTTTGTGATGCCTTAAAGTTACTTTTCCATAAGCACATCCCTCCTCAAACACTGTTGGAAGAGATTACTGCCTGCTCTCCCTCCCTGCCTCGAAAGTTTGCATTTTTTTCGCAGGGAATTGCTTCCAATTTTTTTCTCTTTGCAACTTGAAGGATTTCTCCACATTGTCCAATTTAAGTCTGCAGATAAATAATTCCATTTTCAACTTCAGTCTTCCTCCAGTTAAGCCATGACTCTTAAATGATGTCAAATTTTTTTAACCTCATACCAAAGTGCAGAGGTAAAACTGAGACAACAAACTAGTTTTAAATCCTTTAATGGATTTTTTCATATTCACCTTGCTGACAATTTGTTCTAAATAACAAGAAAAATCTCCCTGCCAATTTTCTGTATCAGGCACTGGATTTTCCAGATGCTGCAGTTCCCAAAGATCAGCAGGGATAAACTGCAAATTAATTGGTCCTACTAGTGTTCTCAAAATGGGCTTCCTCCATCTCTCTGGAGTAGGACAAGCTCTAGGTTGCCTCAGAGAAGATAATTAAAGCATCTTCATACGTTTACATTCAGACTTGCCAAGTAAGTTGTAGAAAGGGAGAAACGTTGCACCATACCTGGGAAGGATGGAAAAGTTAAATTCCATATCCTTAGGGAGCTGTACAGAGATACAGATGGAAGTGACTGAGTTAAATCAATGTTTTTTCCTCACTTTTATAAATATTATGAACAAAATGTAGAAAAAAGAGGGTGCAGCTCCTCCTATTGCAAACCATCTGGAGACTGGGATAAGAATAATACAAAATAATGATAATAATATAAGATAAAGATAATGGGAATCTGCATTAACATCTGGCTTCTCCTTGTCTATTTTAGGTTTCAGTCGTGCCAGCACAAGGAGCTCTTATCACATATTGCTAAAATATCTAATGCAGAGGCAGTCCATCTCAAATAATGGTAAATTCTGAATTTCTGGCTCCCTGCAGAGTCACTCTGGGCTTCACCTCTGCAGGACGTCAGAGCCAGGGTGAATCCTGCTTATTTCAGAACTTTGTGCTTGTGGGACCCCTGTGAAAACCACAGAATGAGGTGCTGAGCTTTGGAGGAGGCTTTGAATATTTGTCACCAAAAGGCAGCTTATCTGAATGTAAAGAGGTTATCTGAATGTAAACAGCACATACTGCAATCAGGGGCAGCCAGCCTGGGTACAATGTGTCCCGTCTGTGTGCCACTCTAATGACAGCAGATGTCCTTTGCCTCCGAAGAAAACCCCTTTGCTGGTGCGGGGCTCGGGGGGTGACAGTGTTTGTTCTGTGGCAGCTCAGAGGACATTAATCATTTGGGCTCTGCTGGTTCATCAGGCCCCAGCCCCTGCAGGTCCAGCACAGGCAGGTGTTGCCAGTGTGGTGGGGGCTGATCAGCACCCAGGGACACGGGAGAGCTGTGGCCATTCAGTGCTTGTGTAAGGAAAAATGCACCAGCGCCAGAGGTTTATGTCCAAAAAGGAGACAGAAGAGTCCTTCAACCTTATTCGAATAAAGGGAGAGAGTCCACCAGGGCACATGCCCGCGGGTTTTCTCTCTCTTGAGGTTTCGGAGGGCACAGCCTCCCTTTTATCCTAACTGCCCGGCCGTTTGCCCTCTTCCTTTCCCCCTTGGCTGAGGTACTGGGAATACACAGCCTTCCCGAACCGCCCACCCTATATCCCCCCTTGAACCTACTGTTTTACCCCAAAGCTCAGAAGTTCAGGCTTGTGCAGACCCCGGTCTGTTTCAGGAGCCAAGCTGTCTGGGCCTGGTAACGAACCTGCTTCGCAAAGTCAGTAGAGGCATTAAGAGCCATTTCAAAGACGTTAACACCCATTAAATTGTTTGTAAAGACATTAGTACGCATCTTTCCTCTCACTTGGAAGCTTCTACTGGCCCCACAGGAGCCCTGGCGAAAGCCCCTCCTATAAATAATGGACAAGCGTTGTTCATCTCATTGTTGTCATCAGTGAAAGGAATCAACGGCTCCATCTGGGCTCTGGCATCTTCTCATATCACCACGAGAGGTCCCAGAGGAACAGCAGGCTGTGGAAATTAGAATGTGGCACTGGGGATGAAGTTTCATTTCCTTCCTGCTTTGCTGCAGAAGGGCAGGGACTGTACCCAGGTTTCTCCATCTTCAGAAAATAACCTGTTCTACAACCCAACCATCCAGGGCTGTGGTGGGTTGAACCTGAGTTGATGGACAGTCATTTAGCCCAATGACGCTTCCCAAAATTTACGTATTTAAATCGCATGGAGACGGAGGAACTTCCCTTTATTTTGTTCCAGCCCTCCTGCCGGGAGGTGGCGGGGCAGGGCCTCTGGGCCCCGGCCCAGGCTTTCCCCGTTCCCCCCCGCCTCTCCCTCGACCCCCGGCAGCAGCGGTGGCGGGCTGGGCTGCTGGAGGGCCACCCCGGAGTCGTGGGTGGCTTCGCGGCTGAGGGAGCTCCAACTGAGCTGGCACTGTGTGGCCGAGATGAGGGCTGAAGTTACCGCGACCTCCCCCTTCCTTTTGCTGGAGCCGGCAGAGATCTGCTGCAGCCAGCACAGGTCACACTGAACTGAAAAAGACATCAGCGCAGCCCGTGGAGAAGAAAACCATGGCGGCTTCAAGGTCAGAGAGAAAGGGAACAGGAGTCATGTGGGACGGAGCTGAAGATGGCGACGGGAAAAGAGGGCGGAGTCATGCCCAGCGCGAAGCTTAAAAATACTTTTTGCAGGCCGTGGTAAAAACTGTAATATCACAAACTGTTCTTTTCTCTTTAATCCATTTAAAAGACACGGGGGGATGAGAATTTTGTGTGCAGCCTGTGGAAAAAGAAAAGTGACCACGCCAGGTCACCTAGCAGCTATAAGAGACTTCCAGAGATTCTATGAAGAAAAGAGCAGTTGGTTTTTAGGCTGGAATTTGCTTATCCTTAAAAAGGATACACCCCCATGTGTGGCCCATGCTGGCAGTTGTGGGGAGACTGCAAGATTCATGGGAGAGATGTTTTTCACGGCAGCAGAATTCTGGGCGGGTCTGTTGCTTTTTGGGCAGTTTGGAAACCATGTGAACCAAAAGCAACCTTTTTTCCTTAAATATTGGAGAGACTTTTAAGAACTGTAATACTGACCAAAATCATAGTTTGTTATCCTTTGTGCGAGTTAGGTAAAAAGGGGAGGTGCTGGAGGAAAAGGGGATTTTGCTTTAATTCTTTACTATTACTTTTTACTTTTGTTAATTCTGACAGCAAAGGTA
>VXAZ01005391.1:76717-98265 GCA_013399875.1 Gymnorhina tibicen | reverse complement strand
CAATAAGCAGTCTTACATACCTCAGGCTTAGGTTAGCTGGAGTAATTTGTGAAAGTATTACAAGTCAAATTAACAGTTTCAGCTGAAAAAGTAATGAAGTAAGGTTTCAATTTATTTTTTTTTCAAAACATCTTTTACGTCTTTTAACATCTTTTATACCTAGTAAATTAACTTCAATTTTAAAATTAAATTACAATTTTCATCATGATTGTTGAAGAATTTAATCAAAACAAAGCATTATTAAACATACAGAAAATATTATATTTTCATTGTCTACAAAGGGAAAAACCAGAGACATAATGATTAAATAACTTACATCATGTAGCACAGTTGGGGGCCCGAGCAGGAGAAGGATTTGTTTCACGCTTCTTGTTTCAAAATCTCTATGGATTCTTTCAGGCTCCTTTTCCTGAAAGGAAAGTTAAGCACAGGTTAAAAAGGGAACACTAGACACAGACACTAAAACCAAACCTAAAATCTTCTGTTTCCTAAAAACTGATGTAGCTTTCAGCTTTAGAGAATGTAATTTTTAATGTGATGAGATAGATCTTTCTTTTTGTCATACTTAATGATGCCTTTTCAAGTGTGCTGAGGTAATTATCAGACAAAATAGCAAACCGAAATAACCCAAATTGCCAGCATTTCTGTCTATCTGTCAAAAAAGTTTTCAATCACTGCAGTTCCAATTTTGATTCTTCTATTATAATAACTGTTCATTACAGCAACTACTTTAAGATATGCAAGAAATCTGCACTAATCTTAACAGTTTTACAGTAGTAATTCATGTTAAACTACCTGCTTGTCTATATATTTGTTGTTTATACTTTTCCTACAAGAGAATATTTTTTGGATTGCAGAGTTAGAAAGGCATGGCATAATTTGCCCATTTTCAACAAAGGAATGAAGTTGATTTTGTGGTCAGTACATCATACAAGGAAGCATGGACATACAATGATATTTTTGAACTCACCTTTCTCCCAGTGGAGTAAGCCTTATAAAACCAGTTTTGTTTTAAAAACAGTTCTAGCAGAGTCTCAAACTCCTCATCAAAGGTATATGCCATTCAGAACTTTTAAAATTTCATCATCCTTCTAGATGCAAGTGGAGAAATATAATCTACAGAAAGTCTGACACAGTCTGTAAAATGGTACAGATCAAGTGATTGTCTCTGGTTGACAAAATTAATAATTTCAGAGAACATTACAAACTCAATGCTAGCAACTGATTAAAACAAGAAAACTATCTAAGACTTTGTGTAGACTTCATTTCTCTATTTGCACTGAGAAGGCTGCTAAAATTTTACAAATTTTAAATGGCATATTCCGTTGCTGAACAGTTTGAGACTCTTCTAGAGCTATTTTTAAAAGAAAATATTGTTTATACAGTGAACATATTTCAACACAGTGCAAAAGATCTATTACATTTTCCTATTAAGAAAAGAGAAAGTATAAATGGTATTAAACATCTTGTATCTGTTTTCACTTTCAGAATTAAATAAATTAAATAACACAATTAACTCCATGCCAGAAAATTTATACTTCTAGCAATTTCAGTGCTGTTAACTTAAAAATCAAATAGGTTATATTGAGATTATTAATTACACAGTAGTCAATGTTTGGAAAGAATAGGAATGTAGTGTTCAATGATCTGAAGTTATGTTAAAGACCTCCTAATGAAAAATAGAAGCCCATATGAATGACTAAAAAAATCCCAAAACAAACAACCCACAAACAGTTTTTTCTGTATTGCTGACTGTGTACCACCTGATTTTTTGCAATCTTGATGTTCTTACTGTCTGTAAAATAGTGATAGAACCAGAAAGATGTAAGCTAATATATCTTCCAATAATGTACTTTTTTCCTACATCAGTCTTCTCAATGTTATTAGATAGAGAGGTCATCCCTTCCTAAGCAGAGGGATAAATATATTTACAACCTGTCAGTAGCCATCTCATCTGTAAGATGCTGGGTGGGCCTAAAGGCAAGACACACAGTGATAAAGTATATGATGTATTAAGAAATACATGATTCTCAACATGAGGAAAAAAATGAAATTTTAATGATAGTTAAGAAAAAGAAACTCTTGTTACTTGCACAAGTTAATCACAATAAGTATCATAAGGAAACACATTATTTTCAAGTTTGCTTTGCCTAGGCTGTTCTATTTCAATCTCCACAATAATACAAATCTGTCTCTTACATTACTTTTTGTTATCACACTTCAGTTACTGTTGTCTATTCCTTTCACTCTGACTAGCAAGCTGCATTCTTCCAACCTCTGTCAGTACTGCCATCCCCTCAAACCAAGTGACTCTCTATCATGCCCTGGCTTCCTTGTTGTTTCTTGTCCCTTGCATGGCTTCCAATCCTATGCTCCTCATTCACTCCATTCTTAAACTCATCACCTCCATTGCATTGAACCTGTTTTTGAGACAGAAATGCTATACTTGTAATGGAAAGTGGCTTAACTTTTACTTTTTTATATGAAGTGGCAGGATACCTCCTGCCTTGTATATTAGCTTTCATTTATGCAATACATATACTGTACTCTTGCAGTACAGGTCCTTTTCATATTATTTCTTCTTTATTTAAGAAGTTCAGTTCAGTTTCAGCAGACCTGAATTTTGCAAAGGTTTGTAGCAAAGTCCAACTCCACTGCTCTTCCAGAAGAGGTGGCTTCCCTTTCACGAGGATTATTTTACTGGAATTAGCACTCACTGTCTTGGGGAAGATACATTAATGGAAAAACCCAAAGAAGGGAAAAATGAACAAGCTGGTCCTTACATATCTTTCTGTGAAAGGTACAAAATAGTGTATTTGCCATCCCTGGTTGGCACAAAAGAAAATTTAATAATTTATCCTATCAGCTGGCTAGGACATACCTTGGGACTTCTGTTCCCTGGGGAAAGAAAATTTTGATTCAATCAGCTTCAAGACTGATCACATTAGTTAAGCCATGTCACTGTGATGGCTAACAGCCAAATTTCTGTCCCAGTCATACATCTGGAAGAGTAATGATGATGGATCTGCTGTGAAATTCACCCACAAACTATTTATCTGTTGTGATAATTATGAATGCAAATAATACTATCTGCAAAGACAGAGATGCATAGATTTTCTCACTACTGTCTCAAAGATTGGAGAAGACAATTCACTGGCCAACAGATAATCAGATTGTGTGACTACATGTGCAAAACTTTTGATAACTCTGCCTGGTGCAGAAAACTTCTGCTGCATATTTCAAATGGCAGACTAACAGAGATGAGGAAAAGGTGCAGCTGTTTTTTTCACAAACAAATCTATAATTAAATGCAATTGAGGATTTAAAATAACATGAATTAGTTTTAATATTAACTGCCACAAAGCCTTATCCCAGTTAATGTGTGAAGAGCAATTGGCATTATCTACAGATCAATATTGATGTGATTAACATATCAATAACTTGTACTAATATTGCTGGAGATTATTAGTTAAATGATACAATTGTTTCATGTTCCCTATTTGATTCTGTTGTTACTCCAAGTAGACCTCAATAAAGAGAAAAGAAAGTGACTAATTTAGGAAAAAAGCTATGGTTATAGAAAGTAAACCTCATGTGTAACATAGAAAGTGCATAATTTATACCAAAATCACTGTTGGTTTTACATACGCCTCTTCAGCTTTCAATGTTTACAAAATAATTCTTTTCTGAGCAGATCCAGTTCATCATATAGACCATACTCCAAAAATACTCCTAAGTCTTAAGAGGCAGCTGCCTAGGACATAGCCCACTTATCCACTGATACATATCTTCAAAATCAAGACCAAATACTTGATGGATTGAGATTGTTGTCATGATGCTATCCAATTTGTTTTTGCTCCGGAATTGCAAACGTAACTTCTTCAGACTACAAGAACAAATTCTGACTCATCACATATGGCAGACAGTCTGAGGTACAGCAGCAAAACTCCTCGTACCAGTCTATACTTTATTCATGCACCCAGACCTGATTACTGATGCTATTTTACCAGCTATGAAAAAGTCAGTCTTAATCCTGACCACAATTTGCACTTTAACTCCAACCAAGGAGTTAACAGGCAACCAAGTGCTCTATAAATAAAACATCACTGAAAGCCATTTAGACCTGACTATTAGAATACAAATCACCATCTGCTTTGTTCATGTGAACAAGGAGTAAAGGGAGTCAATAGAAATTCCTTGTATTGGCTTGTATTTCTGTATCCAATTATTTATCTAGTCATTCTGGGACTGCATGGCTGTGTTTGTCTGACAGGAAAACTACTTCCAGTGATTGGGGGAGGGTGTGCATGGAGGGCAGGAAATACATTTTGCTTAGTGTTTAAGACATACTACTACTGCTTTTCATGTTCCTCAGAGGCTAAGCCAGTAGTCTTACAGGTATACTATTCCTTATTAATTTAGAAAATTATCACTTTTTATGGCTGTGCCTGCATCAAGTTTTCCCTTGATTTAAAAATCAGGTACCTCACTTCAAGAAGAAGTAATTAACAGACAGCACATCATCTGCTAGAGCAGGTTGTTCTCCTCATACACAGTTAAATTACACAGTACCAAGTCATTCTCATACCAGCTTAATTACTTAAAATATTCAAAAGACAGTAGAAGCCATTATTTCTTTCCCAACAGCAATAGAGTATTATTAAAAAAACCCCTCAACTAGTTGGAAAATAAGCAGATTCTTATGCCAGTTCAAAATTAATTTTCTCTTTCCAATATTATTGCTCTTTCCTCTTTTGACAGTGACTACTGCTAAAGTGAAGATAAAGATTTTCTCCCAGGGCCAAGAAAAGTAATTGCAAGTTGCATGTCATTCCCATTTTCATTTCTTTAAATGTATCTTTTTAAGTACGTCTTACGCAGGAAGCAAAAACCACGGAGTAAGTGTGGTGGTGCATTCCCCCTGCTCCCTGCCTCTTGGGCTGCACTGTGATCTCAGAAATGCTCATTAGCCCTCAGCCTTCACAAACAGCACCTGGACTAAGCTCTTGAGCTTATTAGAAATACTTTATACTCCCAGGAACTTGTGCTGTCTAGCACAAACCACTTTGGAAACTTATTTTTCTTGCCTGAATAACAGCTTAAGTCGAACAACATTTTTGTAACTAAAGTTACTAACCTGAACTGTGGCCAAGATGGAGGATTATTATGACTTATGCCAATTCTCTTGTGACCCTACAGTGGTCCTAAGCAGACCCTTTCTTTCAGAAGGAATTTCTTCTCAGAACAGATTGTTTGACTGGAATTCACTGGAATGAACTGTCCAGGGAGGTGGGGAGGTCACCATCCCTGAAGGTGTTGAAGAAACAACTGGACATGGCACTCAGTGCCATGGTCTAGTAGACAAGGAGATAATCAGTCAGAGGTTGAATTTGATGATCTTAGAGGTCTTTTGCAACCTCATAAATGGTTCTTAGCTGTCCTGGCCTGCAGTGGTCTGCAATTAGCACCTTCGTCTGAGTGGGGCACCTCCCAGCAATTTTGCTGTACTCGGAGGACCAGTGAACAACGACAATGGATCCTGGGCTGATACCCCCACTCCCCACGCTCAGCCCTTCTCCTCTTGAGAAGATGCAAAAGCATCTAATGTGAGTATTTTCCTGACCTTGAGGGAAACTTTTCACAAGTGATTACCTTGTACATACACCTTCAGGTCTGCGTGTGTGCAAGTGTGAATAAGCTAAAGCAAATGTATTATGAATGTTGCTCTCTCAGATTGTTAAGTAATTTAGATTTGTAAATTAGGCCTGAAGTGAATTACTGTTATGCTTACAGGAAATTCTATAGAATCTTTTGATGGATTGTTTAAATATCAATTAAGTGTGCTGTTAAGTTTAAGTGCTGTTAAAACCTTTAGGCCTAAACCAATTGTCAAGTCAGGGCCAAGTTCTTCAGTCCGAATCTTGTGACTCTACAGGAGTGTCTCCCTTACTCATTTTTATCCTTTATCCTGTCCTGTCCTTGCCCTTTTTCCATTCCCAGCTTACACGTAGATCATTTTGGTTGGTTTTAATTTTAGGTTGATTGATTTTAGATTCTAGTCCAATTTTTCCTGTGTGTGCTTTAATCATCGAGTAAGTAGAATGAACCTTGCCAACGAACTTTTTTGCACTTTCACTTAAATATTAAAATTGCTTTGGCCACCACCTTTGCTGGTGATTCTTTGAGTGACCCAAAATACTCATATGCAATGATGAGCACTTTCTCACAGCTACAGATTTATAAAGAGACAGCTTAACATAAAATACATAATGCTATGTATGTATACACGACTTACATATGCTTACATAGACATAGATACATATACACATAAATTTAGATGTATTCACCAAGATTTATTCTGAAATACTGAAAACATTTACACGTGATCTACCAATGTTAAAAAAAAATCCCACCATGACATAAATACACATTTGCCTTTATAATCACATCACCTGCTTCCAAAATTTAATGGTATGTCTGCAAAAAAGCCTGTATTCTTGAAAAAAAATGGAAAGTTCATGAACTTTCAATTTCAGAAAAGCAAACAAAAAGCAACCAAGAAAAAACATATCAAAAATATGTAAAACCATGTCTATTCATAATAATATTTAATTTAGCACTTCCTCTGAAAACATTCAAAGGAAATTAAGAAACTATAGGTATATAAAAAAAGTAATTTAACAGCAAAAGCACAGGTAAAATTTTAAAGGCTGTATAAGGTAAAAATACTCTTTCAGACTGACCAAAATAGGATCAAAGTGAGAAACAGGTAATACACAAAAAGTAACAGGAGAGAACTAGACTGATGATCCTCTTATAGTTTAACTTCTGTTATGAAAACATCTTACAGTGACTTAAAATGAAAGAATACAGCTTTAAAAGATGGTAACACCATATCCACTTCCAGTGACATAAAAATTCAATTTTAGGTGGTTGGAACTAGATGGTCTGTAAGGTCCCTTCCAACCCAAACCGTTCCATGGTTCTATGAAATTGTAACAAACATATTAAACTTTAGACCAATGAAAAGGCTGCTGGGGAAGACCACCAAGGCAGCACAGTTTAGGCAACAACAAATACATGGTCTAGGTCTGCTAAAACTGCTGGTTTAAGCTGTTGTGATTTCAGAGACTGTCCCTCAGTTAAAAGATAGACTACACCCTATTTTTGTAGGGACAATAAAATAAACTGATAGCTCAGTATCCAGCTGTGCATAGCACACTGAGAATTAATCCCAAGTTACATCAGCTGATGAGCTGCTACAGATAAAACATGTTTAAAGTCAAATGCTAAACTAAGAAAGAAACAACAGATTAGAAAATATGGTTTAACCTTCACCTCACACATGTTCTCAGGCATCAGCATCTTCTGTATTTAACTCCTATCATAAATGGATTTCTGAGTCACAACAATGCAATAAACAGTAATTACTAGCAATAACGATAAATTGCAATGTATAATTTTCTACTTCATTTAAACATATAATCTGCCTATACAAGCCACAAAAGGACCACACCTGTCACAAATGAGATCCAGCATATTGATCATAATGTCAAGTCAGACTGGTTCCTAATGATTTAGCAGCTGGCATTTTGTTGCAAGGACTACTGTTTTGTGTCATTGCATTTGATTTTCTTTTCTTTAAAAAATGAGGATGAAATGGATTAAATAACAAACAAGTTCCCGAATTAGGGGAAAACAACCCCACAATTCAAAACGTCAGAATTTCAGATTATACCCAATTTTAAATTGTAAATAAAAAAATACTACATTGTATAAGAACAGAAATAAAACTGTTCACATAAATGAAAAAATTTTCCCAAGTTTAGAACTTGACTGAAAGCAAATCTTCACATTCAGTGTTACGGTACTCTAGTCAAAATATTAGAAGAAAATAGAAATACTTTAAGTAGATTACACTGTATCTCAACAATCAATTACTATGTATCTGTTCTGTGCAGAAGCCGTAACAGTATTAACAGGTATCTTACTGGAGCATTAAAAACAAGGTCGCTTTAAGCTCTAAGTCTGTGTGATTGGGATATAGGTATGGTAAATGTGGTCCTTTTTCCACTAAAATAACTCATCATGAAATCCTTTCTTAGATTTTTAGGTTACTGTCAGTTTAAGGACTGAGCAAGGAAATATATCAACGTTCTCCAGCTAAACAAATAGATGTTACTTCCTTTAATTCTCTTTTGTCTCTCAATACACTTTATTTTCTTATTGCTTATGAATGGACTCTGAACTAAAAGGCCTGTGTTTCATCTATTTCATTATTGTACTGGGTTTTTTTCACACAGCTTCACACCTAAGATTGTAGTGAAAATGGTGATTTTTTTTTCCCCAAAGAGAATTAATCAGAACCTCTTCCTCCAATTTGCTCACATTCAGGTTTAGTAGTCATTGCTTACATTCTCTGGGAAAGTAGCATTCCTATTCTGTGAGGAACATCCTATCCAGAAAAACTGCTTTAATGAGAATTACTTCATTAACGGTTGTGTAATCTCTATCCAGAACTTGATTATTAATGATTTTATCTTACTGCTTTACATACTTGCTGGCTTGAAGGTGTTGAAATGTTTCCAAGCTTTCAATGTGCCAGCAATACAGAATGCATGTGTTTCATACTACATAATCAAAGTGCTTATCATACATTGGTAGTTTTTGAGAACACCGTGATAAATCCAAGTCCACCAAGCCATTTGCTATCAAATTTCTGTTTATCTTAACAGAACTGTAATGGTGATATACCTGCATTTTTAAGCTGTCAGTTATGAAAATACTTCACAAAATCATAAGCATGGCATTTTAGAGCCTTAAGCTCAATTTCTTTGATCACCAGTTAAACTTTACACATAATTTTTTCCCTCTAAATATTTTTTTTCCGGCTGCTGTAGACCAGCAGATTGCTAAAGAGCTGCTGATAGGATTTGCTAGCTTGTATAATTGTAGGGCAAAATTATTTCTCCTAAACTCACACACTGTCTTCTTTCTTTTGTGGCGGTATCCTGTATATTTAGATTATGACTTACATTGCCAAGACCTGATGTAAAACACATTATAACATCACAGAATCATCAGGGTTGGAAGAGACTTTCAAGACATCCAGTCCAACTGTCAAGAGAGCACCACCATTATCACCCCAAGTGCCATATCCAGGTGCCTCTAACACGAAACCCTTGTGGAAAATGTGTGAGTTTTACAGACTGATTAAGATATGTAAGAACTTTTGGTCTTCTGGTATTTTTGAGATATTAAATACATATAAAAAGAAATGGAGTTTCAACTGAGTAAAGCAGAAAAAAATCGTCTCTTCAATGAGGAAATAGACAACTTACAGAGATGAGGGATAGCAGAAAGAAATGCAAAGGAATAAGCAGGCCTTGCGTAAGAGAAAACAAAAACTGGTAGAAATAAAGCTAATATGCTTCCTGAGTACTTACAAGCTCACATGAACAGTTATCCATAACAATTATAGTAACATGAGCTGACGAGGAGGAAGTCAGTATCATAACAAAAAGCAGAGGCTGGAGAAATACTAATAAGATTCAGCTAGGGCCTAGAAATGGAACTTCTGTGCAGAAGCACTGTGGAGGCCAGTGAGCCTGTTGAATGCGGGACCATATGGGTCCCCTGGAGGGAAGAGCCCTGGGAAGCAGGGTTAGGGTGACAGAAAAAACCTCTCCCAGGATGCTTTGTTTCATCATGCAAATGTACCCCAGTTCTGCTTCCCCGGTTGGCCCATTGGCCTCCCCACCCCTTTTTACCTTATCTAGAAGGTTCTCCTATTTCCCTGTTCCCCCCACTGGTCCTTGCTCCCTTGCCACTCCCTCAGGCTTTCCCCATTGGCTCCCATAACCCAGTCCCACCTGGGTACCAAACCTGTGCCCTCAGATTATTGGTCCCTGATGCTCTCTCTCCACCCCTACCCACCCCCTATAAAAGGCTGGTCTCGGTCAGTTTTAGTCTTTGTTCTCCCTTTGTCTACCTGGAGGTACTCCATGCATGGGGCTGGAATAAGCTTCTCCCGTGGAGACTCTTTGCTGTCGACTTACTGAAGGAGCTATCCGGTTCATGTGTGCGTGCAGTAGCCTGCTAAGTGCCTCCTAGCTGGAGACGCTTTTGGAAGGTTACGGCTTACCATGACCAGACCACCGCTGTAACAAAGGACAGTGGGTTTTCTACTGTTTTTATTTTTAGCAATTTTGCTCTTCCACACCACAGGGCTTGAATTAGTACTCCATTTATTTCTGAAACGCTATTCCAGAGAACTACAATTACAGCATTAAGAATGTAAACAATATATGTGGAATACACACTACACCTGATTATCTAAAACGTAAGGATAAATAAGGCTTGCAAAAGGAATAATATGGCATAGTATCTACACCTGTCTTAAGAACTTCTTGATCCATACAAGGACAATGCATGCAAAAGAAAAAATTAAATAATTTAGATTTTTGCACGCTCTCTCTCTCTCTCTCTCTCTCTCCATTTCTCCCTTTTAATGCTTAATGCTTCAACTCTTGACAATGAGCTTAGAAACTGAGACAAATCTTTCAACTAGATGAAAATAGCCCAGAGTCCAAATGATGACAAGACACCAGCCAGACAAGGTCAGCATCACATTGTGGATGAAGAGGACAACTGTAACTTTCTTATCAGGGTAACTGGGAAGTAGCAATGTCTTGTGATAGGATTAACTTTCAAAAAAGTAAAATATGGATCACCATTACAAGTCAGCATAAATTTCTAAATGGTATGCTGAAAGGTTACGGCCACTGTACCTCAGCCCAGACTGTTACACAGTGAGTGGACAAGTGAACTCTCAACAGATTAACAGAATTCTAGAAGAACTGCTGCTAAGCATTATCATTCATCTTATGTCTCTATCATATGTATTTTACTGATTATGACTGGGTTTGGATTAAAAGCAAACTGTCCCTCAACCCCAAACTATTTTCTCCTTTAAGTAACATAAATATCTCCAAATATCTGTTGCTAAGCCAAATTGTAATTGCAGTTAACTAACTCCTTATACAGATTTGACATCTCCATTATTCAGTAATTACATCATTTATTCTTCTATTATTTGTCCTGAATTTCCTGCAGTTTATCACCTTGCAAAACATGCGGGTTTTTTCTGCTTGTTAAATTCCACATTACTATTTATAGCATCATAAACCGTGGCTGAACCACACCTGCATACTCTGAACACTCTGAGGGATCCTCCCTGAAAACGAATGCTCAACAATAAAGTCTTCTTCACTGATGAGGGTATGTTATCACAGAGAAAACAAAAGCTATCAAGACAAAGTGAAAAAAAACCTCACCACATTTAAAAGTTTCTGTTGTGTAATTCAGATAGAGTATAATAAATTACAAGGTTCAACGAAACAAGTTATAAATTACTGAAAAACTGCTTCTAGCAGAGGTTGTTCTACATGCTGATGTCATACACAGGATGGAAATAGCTACTTTAATCTTACAAAAAGGCTGGAAGTAGTAGCTGCAAAAACAGACGTGAAGGGGACAAAAGAAACAAATTATCGAAGTATCAAAAACTCTCACAAGGAAAACAATTGTACTTTCTCTACTTCAAAAGGAGTAAGACAGAGATATTTAATAAACATGCTATAGTCATTCTCTTTCTTTTGCACAAACAAATCCAAAAGATGCATAACACTGAACAACAGCTAAGAACAAAGTATTTCAGTTAGAAGGGACCCACAAAATGTTTAAAGAAGTTGTATTTCTCTAGTTATTTAAATTTGAACAATGTCATGATGGAAGAAAAACATCATTAAAACAGTGAATTACATTTAAAATGCAGGGGAAAAAAAGTAATTCTTCTATTTTTTATTGCAATAAGTAACTTTATGGGAAAGAAAGTAACTGCGGCAGTAAGAAAGCAATCACTATTTTTTTTTTTATTTATCATTTGAAACACTGAACACTGTGCTTGTAACAGAGCTTTCAAAATCACTGTATGTTTTCAAAAAAAAAAATTTTAAATCATATACACGTGCTTGAACACACATACACAGTCCATACCTAAATTATGTTATGAATCTTCCTTTATTGGTATTTTAGTTATATTTGACGTTCTATATCTTGTTCTTCTCTTACCATGGAACCCAAACTGTTAAAAGCACTCATTAAAAAGGATTGTTGAACAGAGGTTCCCTAGGCAGCTAATCACAAGCAGCAGCTGTGTAACTCCATAAACAGAATTATCTGCATCTTAGGTTCCATGTCTCATATTATGCATTATACCATTAAATTTTATTTACACAACCTACGCACAAATATGGGATTAATTTGACACTGTATCAGCTGTAAAGTCTGTCAGATATGCTTACTTCTTGTTTCAAAATTAGAACGATTTTTCTGTGCTTTACCTGGCCCATTCAATCAATGTCATGCATTAATCTGTTAAAAAAAAATAATTTGAACCAAAGCACAGAATTTATTTGATTAAAATAAGTTTAAATATTTTTAGCTTTCATATTCCAAATATGATAATAAAGAATTATATGCTCATAGAAAACAAAAATGTACACCTAATCTTAGAAAGACACCTTTCTTTGGTGGAGGATAAGGACTACTCTGTTCCATTAAGATTCATCTGATCTGTGCAGCATGTATTGAGCATGTATCTGCAGCAGGTGTCAGCTTTATATCCAATGGCAAACTGACCAAAAGATAGATTAAATCGACTTCACTTACATATCTTATTAATTACCATGCAAGAGAATTCTTGTCACAGAAAATGTGAAAATTCTAATTTTTAAAATGGAAAAGAAGTTATTAAATTGTTACAAACAGCAAGAATTCTATTCAAGGCTCTAGTAAATTTTCAAATCCCCTACTGAACAGAATTAAAAATAAAGAAGAAATTCTACTAGCAACTTAGCAGTGTTTGTATAAGAAAACATCTAATACCAGTAGGTACTCGCTATTGTAACTGCAGCTGAAATAGCTGGTTTGAATAGCACAGCCTGAGCATCTGTATCTGTTATTGTCAAAGAGAAGTAACACTATGGTCAGAGGTATAAAAACACAAAGGGCAGAATGAGCTTTACTGTCAGTAACTACTACTGAAAAGAAGAAAGAGTCACCTCTTCACTGACAATGAAAATGAGTCTGCCTGAGTATATACCCAGATTAATGATACTCCAAATTCAGTAAGGTTTCCAGAAGAGGCAGGAAGAGTGCATTCTGACTATTGTTAATGATTCATTCTGACAAATGCTGCTCCTCTGCTGCCAAAAAAGAACTTCTAATTGATATAATTTCTTTGGAAGCACTCATTCTGCATAAAAAGATAAACACACTGACAACTAGCTGATCCTAAGGTGAAAAAACAGCTTATGAAACCCAAGAACAAAAGATGTGCTAGACTTTGAACATAAACTGTGTACAATGAGTTAGAACTTAAAGCATATGTTCGGAATAAGGCACGACCTACATATGAACATGGGCATAATTATGCAAATTTGAAGGTATATGATCAATGGTTTCCCAAGGTATTTAGCAAACAGATATTCTGTCTAGTCATAAGGTTTTTTTAAAGCTGGTGTATTCACCAACTGCTTTTATGTATGCTTGACAGCCCAACCATGATTTTCTTGGGTTTTAATTTCAAATCTCATTCATACAACATTTCTCTGGAATGAAGCAGGGTATCTATCATGCCTCCGGGGAAGCAATTTCAAAAGTGTAATCGGCAAAGACACTGATCTGTCCAGATGGCAGGTGGCAAACATCCATATGCCAAAGAGCTTACAAAGTACCTGCAAGAAAGGCACTTGAAGGGGTTTTGACCTACCTCCCTCCACATGACTCAAACGGATAAATTTTTGCCGTTTGAACCTAAAGAATAATTCTAACAGTTTCTACCATTACTCTGGAGAATGAAAGGGAATGATTAGAGTTGCTGCTTTAGAAATCTGACATAACACGTAATTCAGAATGTGTGTAAAGTACTTTCAAAACAAAATGTACGTATAAGTCTTGGTAGGACAGAAGGGTTGGAGCAGTAGATGAAAAGGAGAAGAAAGACACATCATCAAATGTGAAAACCAGAGAATATGATGTAGGAAATAAAAAGAAATATATGGATAAGAATAATTCTGATTGCAGGAGAGAATAAGAATCAACAGAGCAAAAAGACCTGGAAATGGGAATGAGACAGCCGGAGAAAATCAGAGGCAGAGTAGCACACTGTTTCAGAGGCTTACTACTGGTTTAATCACAGAATTTTCTACATTGTTTCATGATTTGAAGTGATCCATTAATAACAGTAAGGCAGTCAATGCTTCACCACACAAGTCGCAAAATTTTTGTCATTTGTTTAAAATGCTTATCTGTGTCACAACTTAAAATATGAACAATTGGATGGCTTTTTTTGCATCTTTCACTAGGGTCTGTGTTCAGTCATTCCATATTAAATTAAACTCTTTTACAGAATTTTACTTATTTTAAGGCAGACTGTTTATTCCTGTTTAAATCTTCTAGTCAGAGCACAGGTAATCAAATAAGAAACTGCTTATGAATAATTCAAAGATTTTGTTAAAATTGTATTTCCATAGCCATTAAGCAGAAGCACAATACTATCCCTGTCATTATCGACAACTCCTACGCTCATGAAGAAAAGAAAACATCTATTGGATCAAGAAGGAAAGAAAGCATCTACTGGAATCAGCCTGAGAGCAAAGTTATATTGGCATAAGAGGAGAAAAATGAGCAACTTGAAAGATAAATCATTATTGTAGAAAAGAAGTAATACTCTGTGTACTAGCATTACCGTGCCATGATGTACCGTTAAGTTTTTGTTAAAAGAAGCAACCGGGCATGTTAGCCCATAGTCTCTCCTTCATCTGGCTACATCAAAATCACTTTGATTTCAACTATTTACATCATCAGTTTTACCCCAATTAGCTAAGTACTGTGGATTAAAGAACAATTTTGAAAACCTAATGTTTTACCAGGCATACTTCCAATGTAGAGCATGCTTGACCAATGTTCTCATTCAACATAACAAGAAAGAACTATCCAAGGCTTTTAAGTGCTGGCATTGCTTCCTAGAATGCTAGCCAAATTCCAGATCACTTGGTTACATTATGCTTACTTGCATTCCTTCTCTACTCCAAAAACAGACACACATTCTTACTTTTATACTCTAAAAACATAACTAAACAGAATTGTTAGTACACAATAGCCACACTATTTCTGAAAGAAAAAGCAGTTCCATTTCAGTAACCTCCAAGAAGATTCTAGTTACATTACACACATTCTTTAATAATGCTAGACAAAAACCACAGTAAAAGAATGTAGGACAAATGTGCAGAGTTAATGAGCATTTATTGAATGAAAAAGATAAAATAATAGCTGATGAGGCCTTGAGAGTATTCTAAGTACTACTCAAAATATTTCAGACCATTGTATATAAAGTAATCCATCCATAAAATTATATACTTACAATTTGTAGATGCCTAGAAAAATCTGATTTATTAACTGAATTTTTATCTTGCAGAAACACTATGCCAGAAAATGAATTAAACTGTGCATGACAAAAATGAACCATCTGAACTTTACTTACTACTTTGCTGCCTTTGTTTTTTTTTTAAGCCAGCTGGAGAGAGCTTTCATTCATCTACACCAAGCACACAACTGTTCTATACATAAAAGAATGACTACAAGAAAAATGTTCACATAATTTTAGTTCTGACTGTATTGCAACACAGATGTGAGTGGATATATATAATTACTGGGGTTGACTAAAACCATCTTCTGACAGTATGTTTTACACATAATTTCCTAAGGCAGAGAAATAGTGACTCAGAATTTCAAGACTCTGTTTAAGCCATAGAACTAAGGCAATTTGTGTTACCTTGATTCTCTTTGTTCCATCCCTAATGGAACCCTCTTCTTGGCTAGCTACCTGTACCAGTCACATTCCTCAATGAATCTTTGTACAGTTCCAGTCTCTAATCATCAACTTTTTTTACCCCTTGCCTACTGCTTTCCCAGCTAAACTGCTATTATCCCACTAAAGAAGCATGGACTCCTCAACCCAAAATGCCCTATTTTCTGATAGAAAAACATTACCATAAAGGAAAGAAAATGGTAATAAATGCAAAAATAGCCTATTAAGAAGAACGAGATGCTCAGAAATGGGTAATAAAATTCAGTGGCATCACAGCAACATCTCCAAAATAAAAATGTCCTTAATCCCTTATTTCTTTGTTTTGCACACTTGTTTAAAGCTGTATCAACATGCCAGTCTCTATTTCTCACGTAATTTACTGTGTCCTTAAGACATGTGTGTACTCATTATTCAGACAGCTTCCTTTTGTTTTGCTTATGTGAATTTTTAAAATGTCTGGCAGTTTGGTTATTTCTTTCGATAATTTACGCTCAGCTTTTACTGCTTTGATGCTTTATTTTACTGTTTTGGTGCTTGAAATGGTTAAGAAGCACTGTCTACCTTATAGCTACAAAATCTCTCCAAAAACTTTCAAAGTCAGGCTTTTTAAAAAAGCAAACAAACTAACTAACAAACAAAAACCAAATCAAACCCCTCCTCTGCTTTAGTAAGTCTCTAAGCAGTCTCACAAATTGAGCCAAATGGCATCAATATTTCAAATGTTATTCAGTATCATATTCCACTATCTGTCATAGTGGATTGTAATTCTGCCAAGCATATCATACTGGAGATAATGAATTCTTACTTGAAGATGAAAAATCCTTCAGTCCTTGATTTAAATGTGCAATTGCCATAACTGAACTAAATGGAACCATATTGTCTCAGATACAACCAGAAAGTTACGGATCTTGCTTAAGAAGATTAAATTATCTTCTTCATTACTTGGTTACCAGTAGAAAAAAGAATCATAACAACAGTCAGCCATAGAACTCCACTTGTTCCTCACACTGGAAGCACTTTGCCCTGTCTCTTAATAGTGCCAGAACTTCTCTGCACTTCTCTTGCCTTAATCTTGCCCAGTAATTTACTGAGATTTACTCAAGCTGAACCTACATACTAATAATCCATTTTGCAGTACAGAAAACAATGCACCCAGTCACAATATTTTCCTGCACACAGCACACCTATAACTTTCCAGACTTCATTATATATTCTTACCAGTATTTGAACACACTTGTTTAAAATATAAAGAGATTATTTAACCAGTAAATGCAGATCTTGCATATATATTGTATGCAGCCACATTAGAATTGCCAAGTGTTAGTTCTGCAACTACTTGAAGTGGAGGACTTATTTTTGCAGGACTGGTACAGCACACTCACATTCTAGCATTCTTTGTGCAGATAATAAAAAGATTAGAATATGTCATAGGAACCACAGTTCTCCAGAGACACAACCCCACAACCGAGATTGAGACAAAATAAAGACGGGCAGCAAATGTTAATATTAAACACATCTTTTAAACTACTACTGGAAGCAAGATAGCACTTGAAGCATCAGTTCAACCTGCAGGTCAGATGCCTAATATTCTTGTTTAAAAATAACATAGCAGGTAGAGGTTTGGAAAAAAAAAAAGAAGCAGAGGATGCAACCTCAAAATACACAAAACAATGCAATTCTTTGCATAATGAAGCGTAGTCTGATTTTTTCACACGAAGCCAGGTTAAGTTATGGAATTCCTTACCGCAGACCACTGTCAATATTAAACATTTACAGAGATTCAGAACAGTCTGCATGTGTTCATGGAAGGAAAAGTTAATTGTATCAGCTAATGTCAATGCATAGCTGATACAATTCACCACATTCAGTGGTGGCAAGGGAGAATGTTCTGTATGGCAATGGAGTATATGCTAACAGATACTAGTTTATGATTTCTCCCCATTTCTTCCCCCAAATTTGTTATTGATCACTTTTAGAGATAGGAGACCAGACTAGACCTACATGGGGTGTGACTCAATGTAACTGTTGTCATGTGGCAACAGAGAAAAACCAAGTCAGAAGTCAGGACAAGCGTCCATAGTGCTGTTCTAAGAGCCAGTAGGGGCCATGGAGCTGAGAAATGCACTGAGCAAGCACCTGTGGAAACATGTGGTAAGCACAAACCTCAAGATCATTATCTTTTTTTAGAGCTTGATCCTTTTCTGTCCTCAGTACAGACATGAGGACCCAGAGATAACCAGAGGAGAGTATCTGTGAAGGATAAATAAAGTCAAAACTAAATTTCAAAGAGGACATGATCATTTGATCATGTCAGAGTGGATAAATACCCTGAGATTAGCTCAGGTGGTTAAAGCATTGTGCTAATAATGCCAAGGTCACAGATTCAATCCCAGTATGGTCTTTTTGCTTAAGAGTTGGACTTGATGATGCTTGTGGATCCAACTTCCAAATCAGAATATTCTGTGATTCAAATAAAATCAAGTAAAATGAATAATAAACTAGAGAGGGAACAGTGACAAGAAGCCCTAGGAGAACTGGAGGCTATTAGCCTCTTTGTAATGTCCCAGGAAAGAAAAAGAACAAGCAAACAATATAAACTATAACGTTACAAGTACAAAAATTATACTTAAGTATTTTTATAGACAATCTTGTTGATACAGGGAAAAAACAGATTTTGGTGCTTTCCTGAACCCAGATATTCTTTAAATACTCTCTATCAGTTAACTGCTATTACTCTCTGTACAACTTCAAACTAAATGCAATTTAATTTGAGAATTTAGGTACTGCTTCCTTTGACTTTTCTTAATCTTAGTTGTATTAAGTTGTACTAATTCCTTCTAATTAATTCCACCTTCAGTTTATTATCTTGAACATTTATAAGTATTTTGATGGTCCTTTTGTGATAAACAGTTTATTGATATTCACCTTAAAAGCTGGATTTTGCCATTTTATTCTTTATGCATACCACTATTATGTCCGTGTTATTCAAAACTAATGTCTAAAAAAAGCTATGGGCTTGGTCACCTCATAGATTTTTTTTTCCTCATATATGCAGTTTCTTTCAGGCAAGTAAAAGGAATGAAATGTAACAGATGACCCCTGACACTTCAATTTCTGCTCAACAGATTGCTTCCTGACGTCTTCTATTCCTCTGACTATTACAAATTCAGCCTGTAAACAATCCTCTCCTCTTTCAAAGCAAGTCCACAAGAAGATGTATGAAGTTTAAAATAAGATTTTTATGTGAAAAATTCATATGCATTCGATAATATGCACTTATTACTGTCTGAAATCTACCTCATTCAAAGTACAAAGTCCTGTGAAAAATCAGTTTGGAATGTCCAGGATATTCCCAGTGGCATTCCTAGCAGAGAAGTAAAAAATTGAGAGCACAGTAAATAAACAACCTTATTTTTTAAAAATACAGGTGTTTACAGCAAGGGGAGAAGGAGGCAAACACTTACTTTATTTGTTATCTGCAATTATTTTCCTTTAACTGCTCTCTGGACTCAGCTTTCACAATGCAGAACAGAGACATCTTTACGAGTTCTTAAATTCAGGGAAAGAATGAAGTAAAATTTGATTAATACATTATCCCATCACTTCCCAGAATAAAGAAAGCTACATTAATTTGTTAAGAGTTAAAACAGACTTAGATGAAACAGCAAGCCACTACTGAATTTAAATATGAAATTCCACATCTTTCTCATAATTCTAGCTTATCTGAGTAAGATTTATTATGTCATCCCAGCAGACAGAAAAACTCATGTTAGTTTTAAACAAAATCAGGTGTTTAGAAATTCTCTGAATATGATCATGAACTTGAAGGAACACATTCTATAAAAAAGAAATCTGAAGACACAGTACCAGCCTTTCACAGTCAGAGGTGGTATGGAAAGAAGTTCTATACTTAATATATATATATGTAGTATATATATTAAATATACTTAATATAAATAAATTCTGGTTTGCATGTTTTAAATCAACGTAAGTTTCTTTTAATGACTACTTGCAGCAACATCTAACTGTATATAAACATAAATACATATACATTGATTGCTGGAGCCATAGGAAAAATTCCATGATGAAGCTAAAGTATGTTTGTTCTTTACTCCCTGACATACCAGAAAAACACTCTGATAGTAGACTCATCCACTACAAATACAATCATAAAATATTAAAAATTCGAGCTTTTTTCTTCTCCTTACGTGTGTGTATTTTTATAACTTCAGATATATGCAAAACTTTGAATCTTTAAAAGAATGTAAATATTAATTTAAACATCTGTCCTAAAAGTACTTCATCTCTCTTGAAGTTTCCTGTTACTTTACTCATTTATATGCCACTAACTCTACTCTGACCTTTTCAAGATGTATAAACACCTGGTCAGTTATACATTTATATTCTTATTCTCAAGGATTTAATTTGGTTTAAAGAACACCCTCTGTCAAAGCCCACAAATTTAATCTAAGGAAT
Organism: Gymnorhina tibicen; assembly: GCA_013399875.1. Taxonomy (NCBI): domain Eukaryota; kingdom Metazoa; phylum Chordata; class Aves; order Passeriformes; family Artamidae; genus Gymnorhina; species Gymnorhina tibicen. Next base: position 77,855 of record VXAZ01005391.1, on the reverse strand, counting down.
TCTGTTTGTTCTCAAGGAACAGAATCTGTAACATTCCAAGTTATGCCAACTGTTGATAACTGTCCCTTTTGAAAATTACAATTAGTTTGTTGTCTGTCTGGCATTAGCCACTAGATCATCTTGTTCCCGCCTTTTGTAGCAAAAATAATCCTTCACAATTCTGTAGTGTGCTGAAAAGTACTTGAAAACTTGAGTAGTTAAAATATCTTTTCCAAGGGAAAAAAAAAGGCCAATTTAAATACTGACAGTGTGCAGTGCATTTTCCAGATGTAGTTCTCTTCCCTATGCTCTACAGTTTTATTACACACGCTTCAAAGGGGAGCACTGGAACCACGCACGGTGGTTTGAGTATGACTCTAAAACAAAGATGACAATGCAAACAAAAGCTGAGCAAAGACTGTCTCGGCGAGGCTCGCTCCACAGCCGGCTCGGCTCCCGCACGCAGCTACGAGCAGCTGTCTGGCACAGGGACGCTCCCGAGCCTCTCAACACCGACAGAGCTGCTGGAAAACACCCCTCTGGATGTGCAGCGCGCATTTTGGACTGCCAGAGCTCTTCTCGGCACTCCTTCGCTCTCCCTCCTTCGCTCTCCCTCCCCCTTTCCACACGGCGCCAACACAGTAATAATGTGTGCTCTTACGAGAACGATTTGGGAAAATCACTCTGGATTAATTCCCTTTCTCCCGCCAGGCTGCGTTTCGCAGAATCACAAGAATCAATCAGGTCGGAAAAGGTCTTTGAGGTGATCGAGTCCAACCTACGACCCAGCATCACCGTGGTCAACCAGACCATGGCACTGAGTGCCACATGCAGTCTTTCCTTCAACACCTCCAGGGACGGTGACTCCATCACCTCCCTGGGCAGCCCATTCCAGTGTTTAATCACCCTTTCTGCGAAGAAATTCATCCTGATTCCCAACCTTTCGGTCTCTGCCCTGCACCACCCGCACCAGCTCACGAGCAAACACGGACCGCGCCGGGGTCGGGGCGGAACGGGGAAGTGGCTGTTTAAACAAACACACGTGGAACGCGCTCCCGGGGCAGGCAGCGCTCCCGGGGCAGGCAGCTCCGCGCCTGCAGCCCCGCAGGGCGCAGGGGCAGCGGCCAGAGCGGACCGACCCCCGGGCCCCAGCGCGACC
>VXAZ01005391.1:60921-75841 GCA_013399875.1 Gymnorhina tibicen | reverse complement strand
GGCAAGGGAGGGGATTGTCCCGCTCTGCTCTGCACTGGAGCAGCCTCACCTCAAGTGCTGAGGGCACTTTTGGGTGCCACAGTGTAAAAAAGGCATTAAACCATTAGAGAGTGTCCAAATGATGGCCATGAGGATGATGAAGGGTCTGGAGGGGAAGCCGTGTGAGGAGTGGCTGAGACTGAGGGGACACCTCATTGCACTAACAACTCCCTCACGAGGGGAAGTGCAGGGTCAGGCACTGATCTTTTCTCTGTGGTGACAGTGACAGGACCCAAGGGAATGGCCTGGAGTTGTGTCAGGGGAAGTTTAGTTTGGATATCAGGAGAAGATTCTTCACCCAGAGGTTGGTTGGACCCTGGAACAGGCTCCCCAGGGCAATGGTCACAGCCCAGCAGAGCCCAAAAAAAGCATTTGGACAATGCTCTCAGGCACATGGTGTGACTCTTGGGGTGTCCTGTGCAGGGTCAGGAGTTGGACTCGATGATTCTGATGGGTCCCTTCCAACTCAGCATATTCTATGGTTCTGTGGTTCTGTGATTGTATGAAGAGGAGCACATTAGAGCTAGCTTTTCTCCTTTCTTTGTATTTTCTATGGAAAATTTAATAATTATAGTTTATAGATGTTTTCACAATCTCAGTGACAACTTTGACAATGCTTTCATTTTAACACTGAAAATTAGAAATTACTATCTAAAGCTGATGTTGCAGAATGACTACACAGAAAGTATATTTATTTGTGAGTTGAAAACTATTACTGCTAGATCAGTCTCCTAAAATTCCTCTGAATTATTTAGTAAAGTTTGGATTTAGTTTTGTTATAAACACCATAACAAGTTTTGTTAAGATTAACATTTGTATTCTTTTAATTATCTGATTTAAAAAAAACCCCAAGCTAACAACAAAACCCCAAATTTAGTTCCAGGATCATTTCCAGAAGCATTTTCTACTGGCTACCTTCTAGGAGAACTTCTACACAAATATGGTCTTCAGGATGACTTTGAACAATTTTCAAAGAGCAGGTTAGTACGTATGGATTACAGGTCTCTTATATAAAGTAACAGGTCTCTTACATAAAGTAGACAAAATATGTATTTTCTCAGCTAGGATTTGCTAATGCAGAGTGGGAAAAACATGTAGAACTTATTGAGATTTAAAACATTTTTCAGTAATTCAAAAACTAAATGTATTTGATGCATGAATTGATTTCGTATTTTCAGATAAATCGATCATACTTCTTCAAGAAAATTATGCATTTTGATTGTAACTACAAAAGTACCAGGTTAGACCAAAGGTTCAAAAAGCCTTTCAAGGACGTCTCTAAGATTGGGAATAGTGGCACTCTGCCTATGAGCTGTGTGGAGCCAGGAATACAGAGGTGTGGTGTGGTGGTGACCATTGCACCTTCACTAAAATGAAAATATTGGAGAAACATTATGAGGCTCTGAATGGAGCTCTGGCAGAAGATTGTACAAGAATGTATAAGTTTACAAGTAATCTGGTGTAATATCTATAATCAAGAAGAACTGTAAAATGGGAAGCTGAAAGATCTTGTGCAGGTCTGTGAGCTTTGGTACACTGATGATGCAATTCATGATGTTGGCTTATGCTATGTTTTGTCAGACCATGGTGCACATGTATGTCAAGAATTCCAGGCTGTATGAAATCTTCCTGTTTCTTCTGAACCTCTGCTTTTATGTTCTTTGAACTTCTAGTGTATTCACACCCTTTTCTATCCCAAGTCCCACCAAATTGTAGGAGAGCAGGTTGAACACAGCTAATAAAGGCAGCCAACAAAAAGCAGTTTTGCACAGCAGTTTTTGAACTCTGCTTCTAGACTTATAGATCTCTGAGAAATTTCTGGGGTCATTGGAAAACCCCTGGTAACTCTTAAGAGTGCCTGCTGTTGCTGGGAAAAGTAGCTTCAGGAGACTTTTATTTCTTCTAGCAAGCTTTAGCAGCTTCTAAAAGTTCTCTCAATTCTTCCTAGTAAAAGGGTGCTTTGAGATCTTGTCCCCTGCTGATTAGAGAGGTGCATTTAGTGAGGATGCACTTCAGTAGGTGCAAGAAGTGATTAGAAACTCTGCTGAGACAATGTATGTGTGCTCGGCAAAGATGGTGATGCATGACAGGGCATGATACCCAGACCCACTGAATCAACTATTCAGAGTGTCAGAGGCCTCAACTTGAATTTACCTTCGGTGAAGGGAGTCAATTCTTCCTGTCTCAGACTGATGGGAGTGCTTTCATCAGGGTGACACGGTGGCTTTGCCTGCAGAGGCATGTGCTCATGGAGGAGCTTGTGTTATCAAGTCAAGCTGCTGCAGAATGAGGTCAGTACACTGGATCTTCTCTGAGGCACTGCAGATACACGAACCTGCACCCACAACTGCACTGAGGGAGAGGCAGGCAGAACTGTTGTGTTAGGAAAAGGAGGTGACTGGCAGCTCATGGCTTCTGTGGAGAAAAGGAAGATGTCTGCTCCTCCTGCTGAACCACAGCTGCAGAACAGGTTCATTGCAGTGGTAGCAGATGAGTGCTGGTGACACTGTGTAACAAAACATCTGAGCAGGTGAAATTTAAACCACACTGGAACACCAGGAGGAACAGGTAGAGGATTGCCACTGTGTGGCCTGGCTGGTGGAGGAAACTGTTGCTTTTCCCTAAGAATTCCTGGCTCAGGAACTCCTGGCGGTGTCCGGGCACCTCGCATACAGCTTCTCTCTCACCCGTGTGATGGAGGCACGCGGCCAAGCCCACACAGAGCTTGCTAGCTCGAGCGGTATGAGAAGTAAAGAGTCCAGAGATGGCTCTTGCGAGGGATCCGATGTTTATTCTGACCAGCACGCAGGCTGGCCAGGTAGCAAGTGAGCGGGCCCCGCCCACCAAGTTCTTTATCAAGGGACACAGACAGGGGAGGGACAACAGCTGAGGGCCAATGTGGTGTGACCCAAGGTTAGAGTGACTGTCTGGCTGCTGACCAACCAGGGGGACCCTCCTCACACAGGTCACAAGACCAGGTGAGGAGGATCCTGGCCAGCTGACTTGTGGGGGGTGTTAGATCTCTGAATTCACCCACCACTGAGCTGCTGAGCCCCCTGGTTCCCCAGCCATCCCAGCTGGTGGCTCGGGGACTACAACAGAGGATAGCAGTGGGAGACTTTCTCCTGCACAAGTGCAGGAAGTGCCATCTGCTGACCTCACATGCTAGCCAGGGAGGTTTGCTGCATGCTGGGGGTTCAGTCCAGAGCTGCAGAGACATGTCCAGCCCTTGCACTGATATCCCTGCTTTTCTTCTCCATGGACACCAAGGATACTGCCAGAGACCTAGAGCCAAAAGCATGAGGGCCAAAGTATTTGTTTTCCTTGCTTCTGCTGGTGGATGGGTTTGAAGAGGAGTGGATAGGTTCTACAGGTCAAGAAGTGGTGGTGCAGCTGCGGATAGGTTCTACAGGTCAGCAACCAGTTGTGCAGCTGCTGTCCACTGCAGGGATTTGCTTTTCATAGTCACAGGATCCTCTTTCGAGAGGGAAGACTGCTAGGAAGAGATGGGATCCACCTGACCAAGCTGGACAAGGAAATCATTGCCAACGCCTGGCAAACCTGGTGAGGATAGCTTTAAACTAGGAGTGAGTGGGGATGGAGAGGATTAGTTTCAAACAAGAGGAAGTGATGGACTAGACTGGCAAGCAAGAGGAAGGTGATGTGAATAAGAACATCAAAACAGTGCAGAAGGCTGCCCACCCCAAATGTATGCATGCAATTAAGGAAGTGCTGAAAAGACAGGATTATGGGAGAAGCATTCACATCTTTTCTGTATTACTCTTAAGTTTTTAAATCACACAACTGGCTGCATCTCTGAAGTGCCTATATAGTAATGCATGCAGCATGGGGATCAAACAGAAGAAATTAGAGGCCAGTGAGCAGTTGCTGGGTAATCATTGCAATCACAGAGAGGCAGTGGGATAGCTCCCAGGACTGGTGCACTGCCGTGGCTTGATATAGGCTCTTTAGGAGGGACAGGTTGGGAAGGTGAGGATGAAGAGGAGCTGCCCTCTAAATGAGAGGACCTACCTCTGTGATGGCCATTCTTAGTTGTCTTCCTGCATCAAAAAGATGGCAGAGTATAGCTCCATTCATCAGCCTCCCTTTCAGATTCCCAAATGAGTATCTGCCATGCTGAGGCTGAGATACTTAATGCCTTTTCTATCTTAGTCTACTAAATAAAACTCACGCTCTGAAATCCCAAGTGCCTGAAACTAACAGGAAAGTCTGCACCTGTGTGATCTGGAAGTATACCCTGTGTGGTCTGGAAAACCTCCAAGGATGGAGACTACACTACCTGTCCAGGAAATTTATTTCCATATATATGATTGCCCTCATGAAGAAAAGTTCTTGTCTTATGTCTAGGCAGAAGGACAAGAAGGGCTTTTACAGGTATCACCACAGCAAAAGGAAGGCTGGGGAAAATGTGGGCCTCCTGGGATATGCAAAAGACTGAGGTATCGCAAGGCCCTGAGACATTCAGGAAAGTCTGCAGCAAGAAAGATTTACCCATGGAGAAGGAACAGTTTAAGGAACATTTAAATAAATTCGAAATGCGCAAGTCCATGGGACCTGATGACACATACTCACCCAGGCTGTGTGACCTGGCCGATATAATTGCTGGGCCACTAAATAATCTTTGAAAGGTTGTGGTGAGGGGAGGAGTCCCTATTACCAGAGGGGAGAAGTCCCCAGGACCAGAAGAGTGCAACTGCTGCTCGTCTCTTCAAGGAGTGCAAGAAGGGAGAAGCGAGATGTACAAGCCAGTCAGCCTCACAGAATAAAAAGTTAAGAGCTTCTCAATGCATGTCAGATGATTTCTGGCAGGAGGGCTCATCTTAACCTTGAATCAATGGCAGAAAAATGCTCAACACTTGTAAGCTTCAGTTCCATATAGGTGCATAGGAAATAAGGCATGGATTGTTAAAGTGACAGTAATGAGCTCCTGAACAGTTTCATCTAGAAATAAGATGAATACTGTTACCAGAAGGTCTTCAGTTAAAATTAGGCATTTCTGTAGAATTATGCTGGATCTTGGCTGACCTCAAAAGCTTGTTGGTCCATGTGAAGGAACTATTGTGAACTCAAGCAACAGAGTAGTAGAAACCATGATCTTCTGACTCAGACTGAAGTTATGGATTTGTGTGATGGAATTTGATGTGTTAATTGTTATAAACTGATAATTTATTGTTATTTGGTTTTGCCCTGTATATCTGTTGATCTCAAGTGCTTCTTCATGAGAATCTACATATCAAGAGAAATATTAGCCTGCAAGCCACTATTTGAGTTGCAAATGTAAATTGCTCATTTAGAACATAGACTTTGTTTTCAACACTGCTTTAACCTGTGTGTCCGTTTCTTTTTATTGGAGAAAAAATATGTTGAAGTGTTGTAAGGGTTAATAGATAATACAGACTTTTTTTTGGTACTTTCTTATGTTTTAACTGGTGAGAGCTCAAGTGATTGGTACAGCTAATATAGAAACTTCATTCAAACTCCTTGTGTGTTTGGTAGATGCTGTTAGATGCATTTTGTGTACACATGTACCAGTATATAATCGAATGTGGTCTTTGTCTTTTCAAAAAATTTTGCATAGTAATCAATGCAATCAATTACCTGTACAGCAGCATAAAATTTAAGCCAAAGTGTGTATCACATTATTTAAGGAAGTCCTCTGTGGCCTTTTTTTTTTCTCCTCCTATCTTGGTATGAGGTAAGTGTCATGACCTTAATGCAGCAAGATAAATGTCATGACCTTGCTTAATGCAGCAAGTTGGATTTGAAAATAAGTTTATGTTCTGCGTTTTGTTGTTGTTGTTTTTAATTATATAGAGTTGCAGATGCAAAAATTAACAATTTTTCTCGCCTGGAACCCACACTTCACCTCCTTGGTGTGCAGTTTAATGAGAATATGGCCCAAGACATCATGACAAGACAGCATGGGGCTGCAACAAATCTTTTATATGAATTATATATTGCTTTAGAAAAAAAGAGGAAGGCAAAGTTCACTGGAGTAGCCATGGAAGCAATGAGACCTGCAGCAACTGCAAAGCTTATGTCTACTGAAAGTGGAAATCAAGAGGTAACTAACTATGCCTCTTTTGTATAAATACAAAAAAGGTAGCATATTTACATGTACCTTTCAAGCATGTTGTGTTCTTTCCCTCTCTACTTTGTAAATATCCTATTCAAAACCCAGTACTTATAAGGAAAAGAAGCAGTCCTTTGCTATACAATGAGTTTGCACAGCTTATCAGGAACTCAATAGAATATTGATCTTCTGTGTTCTGTGTTTCGTGGTTTTGGTTCATTCTGTGTTACCTGCTCTGTTTTCAAGCTTTCTCCAGACTTAAAATATTCTAACAAAGGCTAGTAGTTGTTCAGCAGCTCCCTTTTTACTCTTTGGATGAGTACAGATTGCAGACTGCATTGTAGTCTAGGTATCAACTCAGACTAATTTCCTCTCCAGGAAACCTATTTATAACTATGTTGAACTCTGTGCCACAGTGGTTTGGTTCATTCTGTTGCATGTCTCTCCATATATTTATACTGCACTCCATTCTGCAATAACCATATGCTGAGAAATACAAAGAGAGAAAAATAAAGGGAAAAGAGAACATCAAAGAGGAAGTCAGTGTTGATGTGGTAGGTTCTACTAGACTTCTTCTTGTTTTTGGTAGTAATATTCAGTATGTCCTGTCATGATTTGTTATCAGGATGAGGAGTTTTAAGATGGTAAATGTCACAAATTAAATTCAGCTGGGAGAAATTTCACTTTTTTTTTTCTGGCACTATTTCTGAAAAATAGTCTACAAGCAGAAAGTTTACTAACAAGTACAAAGATAGTACTGGAAAGTTGAAATATCACTTCACCTGTAGAGGGATAGCTTAAAGAAATTGAGCAACTGAGAATAGGTCCTGTCTTTAGACAAGTTCAGAATGGCATTTGAATCATGGAATAGTTGAGGTTGGAAAGGGCCTCTGGAACTCACTTAGTTTATCTCCCCTGCTTCAAGCAAAGCCAGCTAGACCAGGTTCCTCAGGACCTTGTTCCGAGGGGTTTGAATACCTACAAAGCTGGAGACTTTCAGTAAAGAAATGCTTCCTTACCTCCCCTAGTGCAGCCTGGGACAAATCCTGTGACTGAAGTGCAACTATGGATGGCTACAGTCTGTGCAGAAAGGACAGGAGAGGAACGAGAGGCTGACGGGTTGCCCTCTATATCAAGAAGTGGATTGGGTGTGAAGAGTTGTCTCTGAGGAATAGACATGAGCAGGTTGAAAGCCTGTGGGTAAGAATCAAAGACCAAAGCAAAAAAGGGAATCCTGTGGCTGGGGGTTTACTACAGTCTGCCTGACTAAGGGCAGCCTATTGACAAAGTGTTGTTCCAGCCACAGGAGGCATCGTGGTCACGGGCTGCTGTCCTGCTGGGGGACTTCAGCCTCCCCAACACCTGCTGGGAAGGTAGCACAGGGAGCTGTAGGCAATCCAGGAGACTCCTGGAATGCACGGAGAATAACTTCTTGAGCCAGGTAATAGACAGCCCTACCAGAGGGGATGTCATACTGGATCCGCTGGTCACCAACACAAACAAGATAATTGGGGACATCAAGACTGGAGGCAGCCTGGGCTGCAGTGACCATATATTGATGGAGTTTTAGTTCTGAGGGATCAGGTAAAGAGTAAAGGTAGGTCCCTGAACTTCAGGAAAGCAGGCTTCCAGTTCTTTGGGGAGATAAATCACCTGGGAGGCTGCCTACAGGGACAAGGGAGGAGAACAGAGGTGGCAGATCTTTAAGGAATTCTTCCATAGTGAGCAAGAGCTAGCAATCCCCAGGAGCAAGAAATCAGGCAAGGAAGACAAGAGACTAGCATGGCTGAGTTAAGGAACTGCTGGCAAAGCAAAGGCAGCTGAATGAAGCTGGGCCAGGTGAACTGGTAACAGTATAGAGATGAAGTATGGTTGTGCAGGGATGGAGTGATGAAGGCCAAGGCAAAGCTGGAAATGAACCTGGCAAGGGACACAAAAAATAACAGGAAGAGCTTCTACAGGTATGCTAAGCAGAAAAGGAAAGTCAATAAACAATGCTGGAAAACTGGTAACAACAGAGGAGGAGAAGGCTGAGATACTCAACTTTTCTGCCTCGGTCTTCACTTCTCAGTCCACACCTCCTGAGTGGATAAACAGCAGGATGGGGACTGGGGGACAGGCTCAAGAAGTGGGCCCGTGGGAACATGATGAGATTTACGAAGACTAAGTTCTGTTGTTGCACCTGGGTTGGGAAAACCCCTGGTATCAGCCCAGGCTGGGCATGAACAGACCGAGAGCAGCCCGGCCCAGAAGGACTTGGGGTGCTGTGGGTGAGAGGCTGGACATGACCCAGCCATGAGCACTCACAGCCCAGAGAGCCAAACGTGTCCTGGGCTGCATCCAGAGCCCTGTGGGCAGCAGGGGAGGGAGGGGATTCTGCTCTGCTCTGCTCTGCTGAGACCCACCTGGAGCCCTGCATCCAGCTCTGGGGTCCCAGCACAGGAAGGACAGGGTTGGAGTGAGTCCAGGGGAGGCCACCAAGATTATTAGAGTTATAGAGCACCTCTGCTATGAGGAAAGGCTGAGAGAAATGGGATTATTCAGCATGGAAAAGAGAAGGCTTCAGAGTGACCTAATTGTGGCCTTCCAGTAACTGAAGGGAGCCCACGAGAAAGATGCAGATACTTTCTACAAGGGCATGCAGCAACAGGGAAAGGAGGAATACCTTCATACTGGAAGAAAGTAGCTTTAGACTAGATATTAGGAAAAAATTGTTTACTGTGAGGGTGGTGAGGCACTGGCACAGGTTGCCCAGAAAAGTTGTGGATGACCCATCCCTGGAATTGTTAAAGGCCAGGCTGGATGGGACCTGGTCTAGTTGAAGCTGTCCCTGCCCAAGGCAGGACACTTGGAACTATGTGATCTTTAAAGTCCCTTCCATACCAAACCATTCTGTGATTCTATCCCCACATGTCCTTTCACTGGATATGAGGAACAAGAGCACAGCACTTCCTCTGCACTTCCCCTCCAGAGGAAGCTGTACAGAGCAATGAGGTGTCCTTTTCTCTCAACTAAACAAAGTTTGGCATCATTCAAGCTCAAATCTCTTAAATTCTTTTCAATGGACCTAGTCCTGATTTTCAGTTTGAACATGTTTAGAAGTTTTTCTGTGTACATTAACACAGAAAAACACAGTTTGAAGAACTGGTCTCAAAATTATCATATTTAAATATGTTTGTTACTGTTTCTGACTCTTCATTGCTTGATGTTTAACATTTGAAAACTGTAGTGCCACATCAGAATGACTTGCAACTTTCAGATTTTAGAGTCTTCTGAAACAAAATCCAAGATGATAACAGATAAGAGAACTCATGTGCATGTTGCAGAGCAGCTGAGAGCTCAGAACCTCCATGAAGAGCAAAGAGCCCAAGACACTGAAAAAGTGACTACTTATTTTTAGTAGTATTTTTACTTAGACTTCTGAAGAAGTATTTTCTGAAGGTTATGTGCTTAATGAGTTAGCTAGAGCCCATATGAAGGCTTCCTGATTGTGCTACACACTCACATTTATACAACAATGAAGAAAAGTGGTGTGCATGGAAATAAAGCCAATGTACTCTTGTGAGACCTTAAAAATGTATTTAAAAATCACTTCATGTTCAGTTGAGAGTATTTGCATATTGTCAAGCATGGAAAATATTTATAGATTTGAAGACAAAGTGTACATTTCACCACTTGTATGGGTTTGAGATGTCCTTGTAAAAGAGGTTTGTCTCATTCTTCTTTTGTGAGGAAAAGATGAAGCATTGTACAAAAGCAGGAAAATGACAGGAGAAGGGCACCTATAGTGGGTATGGCCTCATAACATCTTGTACTTCTGTGTAGCTATTCTGATGAGGTAAAAAAGGAGGAAGAAATTTTTTTAGACTTGGAAACACTCATTCCATATTTATAGAGCTTGTGCAGAGTTTATATAGAGGAAATGGCCTGGTATCCAGGGGGTGTTGAACCATATTGACAATGTCATTGACTAATGTATTTTATATGGCTGATGAAGGGAGAGACTCTTACTGTGGTTATTTAGCTGTTCTATTGCCACTCTATGAACAAGAATGGCAAAAAAATATCCCTTCATGTATCTAGAAAAGAAAATGCAAGCAATATACAGAATATTGAAAACAACATTTTAAAAGAAAAGTTTTGATTATCTCTTTTGTTGTATTGTATATTTTTAAATATCTTTGACTTCTTTGTATAAAAACTGTTTTTCCTCTTTGTTCCACCTTTACCTGCATGTGTATCTGGTGCGCTTTGAATGAGTGTAGCTTATATGTTTGTTACTTCTTGATCATCTGAGCTAGTGTTACCTAATGTGTTACCTAATGGTGTTCTCAATTTCTGTACCAGGAAAGTGGTATTCTCATTTTCTGTGCTGTATTCAGACCTGAAACAGGTACCATACTAGAACTAGAGTTCAATGAAAGCCTGTAAAAGCCTATAAAGCACTGGTCATCTGACTTTATGAGCTAGTTTAACTCAGAAAACCAAAGGAAGCTAAGCCTCTGTGAATAAAATGGATAGGACCCAGAAAGGTTCAAAATATATCCAAAAAATGTGATTAAAACCAGACGAGGTTAGATGTTGGTGCCAAAAAACTGATAATGTTTTATTTAATGGTGAAAGTGGCAAAGAGAAAGAAAGAGAGAAGAAAGAAAGAAAGAAATAGAAAAAGAGTTGTGTGTAGGGGTGGGGGGACAGAGAGAGTGTGACAGAGGTTAGGTGGAAGCATATCACCCATCCAAGGCTCCCAACAACATCTTGTTGCTCCCCTCCATCTGGTCTTCTGGTGGTGAGGGTCCCCCACCACTGCCGCACCACTGCACCACACCAAAGGGTATCAAATCCAGTGGATTAATACACCTTTGGGCCAGGTGGGAACGCCCACATGCCTCCCTTTGCCAGGGGGGCCAGTTTGACACTGACCCTTGCAACACTGTGGATCTGTTGCATCATGCTGCAGTGCTCTGGTGCAGGGTCTGGGGACCCCTTTTGGGGGGGCCTTTGATGGGCCATGACACCCCCTCTGCTGTCCTTCACATGGACGAGGCTTTTTCCCCGGGCTGCAGGGGTCCTACAGCTGGGCTGCTCTGCACAGCAGAGGATGGGCGTTCACTGCCTCAAACCAGAGGCCTTTCCAACAAACACCCAAAGCCTCTTTCCCCCCACCCTTTGGTGTGAGGGTCTGTGTGAAGCTTGGCAGCTGATATCCCTGAGGCTGCAGTCTCCACTCCGAAGGTGTTAAGTTTGTGCTCTGTGAATGTATTCTTCTCCCCCAGCCCTGGGTTGTTACTTTATCTTATGTTCATCAGCAAGCTGTTCAGGACCTCAGTCAGGGCTCCATTCAGGGCGTGGTGTTCTCTGCAGCTTTTGTAATACAGTTTTGCTATAATAGGCAAAGGTCCTTCATGAAGATGTTTAAGTCATAAACTATAACATTTTGGTCTCTGACATCTGCTCAAGTCCTGAGCGTGATAATCTCTTCTAGTTTCTTCCTGGAAGATAATGTTTGACTTAATTATATTTGCTTTATGTCAGCATTACATAGGAAGAAGGAGACAAAATGAAATAATGGCCAGGACTCAAAGAGCTGTTATACAAACTCAAAAACAACCATCAAGACCCACCATAAAATCTATTGAAGCCAAAAGATTCTTAAAGAAGAAAAGGGAAGCAGAGGTAATTATCATCTATATTGTTTTAATGCTAATTACATTAATTCAAATCCCATGATATCTGGGAATATTTATGGTTACAAATATTGTACTTGCACCATCCAAAAGCTGCTGACTGTCAAAATTATATCAATTCAACCAGTGAAAATTGGGCTGAATATTTGCATGTTTATGATTTTGCAGTTGTTTTTAATAAGAATTGTTTTGATGTAATAGAAATTTCATATTGAATAAATACCATAGATAGGTAGTAATTTGATTGCTGAAAGTAGCTACAAGCCTACTAAAAAGAATAAATGAAATAAAAACATTGATCTTCCTTTCTGATTTGTGCATGATGACATTTTGCACCATAATGTTTGAACTGTTCTGTAACACACTATGAAACTGTCTGCTTATTAAATGTTAGTAGCAGCTGAAATTGACAGTAATCTTAAATCAAATCAAGAGATGCAGCAATTAAAAAAAGTCTGCATTATCAAGTACCAAAAAATTCTTGGATTGTAATTCAAGTTCATGGATCGTATTGTTTTTAGAGGTGCAACTATTACAGTTTTTACAAAGGGGCAACAGTAACAGATGCATTTAAATGTATAGTAACCTATAGGAACATAGTTGCTTGAATAACTATCAGGGATACATTCAAGCTACCAAATCTAAAGCAGATCATATTCCAGAATATCTTGTTTCAAATCCCCACATGGTGAGAATTATATACTCTGGTATAGCCCTATGCAAAGTCAGAATTATCCTGCAGAATGAACTGCTGCAAAATTCTAGGATTTTCTGGCTGGTGGAAGTAGGTGTAGCTAGGAAAAGGGAAGAGGGGAAGGAAGTGAAAGGTTTAAGATGGAAGTCATCTTGCCTTTATTCTTGGTTAGCTGGTGCTTACAATATTTTCAGTGTAAGCATTTCTATTGTACTAACATGATATAAAAGTAATTCCCTAGTACTTGCTCTGCTGAACCTTCTTCATGTTGCTTTGTGAAGAGAAAGGAACATAAAATTTTGTGTTACTTCTTCAGAACGTGTACAGGGAGATAGAAAAGTTTGAGAAGTCTGTGGCAGGAAGTGCCTCTGCAGTACACGGCTGGGTGACTGACAGATAACATTTGGATATTAAATTGTTAAGAATAGGCAGGATCCTACCTCAGATGTCTGCTATGTACACAGCTTCTTGAAGAAAGAGTAATGTCTCATTTAGTTTAAACTGTGATTATCCTTTGAATGAATACTGCGCTAGCAATGATTTCAGCCCCAACACAGTTGCAGTGTCTTTAACTTACCTTTAATTATAGTAGAGATGGCTGAAACTTCCTTCACTAGTTTTTGCTACATATGCAGCAAGACAAGGTTCAAAATGCATCTTTTCTCTGTTCATTTTAGTCATAGGGTCTGTGGGGTCAGCTAGCCTTGCAGCAAGATGGAAATGGCTGTGAATGTACCTACACAGTAACATATTTCAAAGGGAAAAGAACTAACTTTTCTCCTGAAACCTACCTGCATGTTGATTTATTTGTGAGTAATTGCAAGTAATTTTCATTCTGTCACCCTCAGTGATATGCATCCCTACTCAGAAGATGTGTCACTCATGCATACTGCTGTGGATATTTCTGTGTATAAACCTGTGATTAATAGTTGCAAAACTACTCAGAGTATATCACTGTACTGAGGAGTAACCCATCTTTCTTTGACATTTTGTGAGCCATCCTGATTTCCTGTTTCTGCGGAATTTGGCTTCATATTGACAAAGAAACTAATGATCAGTTGGCTCAAGTCAGTGCTGGAACTTTCCTCTGGACCTAGTGGACATTGTGGGGCACAAGATCATCAAGAAGTAGCCACAGTGCCCACAGAGTGATGTTCTACGTTTGTTAGACTTGCACATAAGTATACAGGCATCTGTATGACAAGACCCTTAAGAACATTAATTCTTTTTTACCTTTCTTTTTTCAATCAGTGATATGCAAGAATTATTGCAAACACAGAAGTTTCAAGAAACAACTCTAGAAACTATACCAGAGACGAAATATGATCTGTTAAATATTTATTCAGATGATGAATATATAAGGAAAATTCAAAAACGTATCGAGGAAGATACAGTTGCTAGAGAACAACGAGCAAAGAGACGACGAAAAATGCTACTGGATCAGTTAGCAGCACACGAAGCTCAGGAGGTGGGAAATTGTATGCTGAAGTACATAGTCCATGTGCAATTACTTAGTAATCTAAAATGTATTTATAAATATAAAATGAGTGCTTCTGGAAGGCTGAATAGAATTTGAAGGGGATAAAGGGACCTATATACACCTATGTCTGAATATCTCTTTTGTTATGGAAAGTTGGCTATTTTTCATCACCACCCTTATGTCATACACCGTACTCATAAACTTTAAAGGATAAAATTAAGGCAGCAGAACAAAGATTATTAAAAATCCATTGAAGATCTGCTGCCTATTCCCCGTCCCCTTCCCTCAAAAGTTGAACATTCTATGGTATCAAAATGTATACTGGTTCTAAAGAAGATACTTATTTAAAAACACAAAACACGGCATTCCTTGTTTGAAATCCTGTATTTACAAATGTGTCATATGAAGGTTTTGATCTGAACTGATGAATTCTGAAATGGTTGTGCTGGGTGATGCGAAGAATCAAAATTTAATTTGCAGGTCAGAGCTTTGGTGTTTGATGTGTTATGGAATAGAAGATGTGTCTCTGGAGAGTGTCTGTGTTGTGTCCAGAAATGAATGTTGCAGGTTATTCCATTTGAATTCTGTCCCATAAAGCACAAGGATTTCAAGGTTCCTCTTCATAGATTCCTCCTTTAAAAAGCAACTTTTAGATTACTGATTTCACAGATCTTCTGTTTTAAAATGTTTTAAAATACAACCTTATAACTTACTGGGTTTTTTTTCATTTCTGGATATTTTTAATTTTAGTATTTCCCTATGAGTCCTTGATTTAGATCATATGTGTTGAACATACATAGCTGATCCTATTTCTACTGCTAATAATAATAATACTAAGTATAATAGTAATAATAATAATATTGCATAATAATAGCATTTCAGGTGTGTAGCATCTCCGAAAAGATGACTATTGCACATATATATAT
>VXAZ01005391.1:0-58885 GCA_013399875.1 Gymnorhina tibicen | reverse complement strand
TATATATATTTTTTTTTTTTTTAAGTATTGGCATCTAATGTCTGGAGATTTTGGAAATGTTAAGAAAAAGTTTAATTTGTTGGGGTAAACAGCTAAAAGTTAGATGCTTCTCAATGTCAGACCTATATGACAGACCTATATTCTTGAAAAACACCTGTAGTGGCTTAGATCAAAAGTCCATCTCTCCATATATCCTCTCTCTGAGGTCTCAATCAAAGAGATTTTACATTATGTTCTTGTTGATATGCATAGGCCATGAAGAAGTTTTGCAAACCACTTGCCTGAAATCATTGCAGTCCCAACACTTGCTCTTTAGGTGCTCTCAGCTCTTGCAGCCCCAGCAGTGTGGACCAGTGGTTCCAAAAGCCACAGCTACCAGTCTCCAGAGCAGTTGGTGGATACAGCAGCTCAGACTGGCTCCAGAGGGGCTCCAAATCAAGTGAAAACTAGCTTCCCAGGAAGAAAAATCAGCTTTGATGTAGGAACAATTGAAATCACAGACTGCAGGGACTAGAAGGAAAGACAAATGAGCATTTGACTGAAACAGTAATGTGACCATATCAGAGAATCTATTTAGTGGTAATTTGGTTCTAAATTAGCAGATGAAAAACTGCTTTGTTGGAACATCGTGAGATTTCAGAAATTAGATGTTACTTGATTTAAGAGAAGTGGGAAGCAAACTGCGGTATTTTCTTAAAAAAATGGATGAATATACAAAACAGTTCAAAATTACTTTTTCCCTCCATTAGATATTGAACAAGAAAGGGTTTGCTGACTGAAATTGCAGCTGTTTATATGCATTTGGGTCTGATTTTTACCTGTACTGCATAAACCTTGAACATGGCACGGGATCATTTAGAGTCAAAGGAATTTCATCCTTTCAGAGCGCTGTGATTTGTATCTATACTTATAAACGTTTATTAAAAGAATCTTGTTCAAATTTTTTTATTTTGGTACACTACAAGTTGGAACCTGGGAGAGATGATACTTTACAATTATATGACAGTACTCTAGGTGGAGCACAGCACGATGCCAGTCAGATTTTCATAGGCAGGTGTTGAAAGTATTTGACAGTTGTATGGCTTCATCCCAACTGAACCTTTATCTCCACTGTTTCAAAAAATTATTGGTGATTTATACTTGTTTTTTTTTAATGCTCTGTTCAGATTTTATCTCTCTGAGTTAAAAAGTTATCAGACATAAGTTACTCTCAGCAATAAATTGAGAATGTGAAAATGAGAGGAGAAATTAATTTTTACTAGCTTATTACTTTTCAATCAAATAGATTTATGCATGCTAAGCTCTAAGTTTTGGTCATAAAATTTATGACCAGACAGCACAGAATTTTTTCAGTTGTATGTAAATCAAAAAAGGAAATAGAAAAACAGAATAACATGATATAGTAACTATGTATGAACAACATGAAACATAAACACGTTAATGTTTGGCCACTGGATGCCACTGTTGTCTTAAGTAGGTAAACTGAAAAAAAGTGTCTATTATACTTTCTTAATATTAATTTTTCAAAGTATTACTAAGATGTCCCATTTGTCATATTTACGATTTCTTCAAGGACTTCAAAGTTCTCTGTGAAGATGTTGATGTAAAATGTTAGGTCAAAAACTTTTACTACAATTTTTATTTTNTGAGCATGCCAAAGTATTTGATCACTTAGAATATTGAAGTTCGCTACCCTTTTAAAAAGAGAAGATCTGTTTTGGCTTCTGTGAAGTGTTCTAAAGGAGCATCTTCCAGTTTCCTTTATGAAGAGCAAATTCACCTAGAGAAGGTGTTTTAATTTCTCACTGGGCCAACTGTTTGCACTACACAGTTGATGGTTTGAGTATGACAAATGACCACTCTGTTAGGGTGGCTCCTTCAATTCCCTGTGAATAAGGATTTTAACATCCGTTTTCCACTGGTGAAGGATTATTACTGCTGCAATAATTCATGGTTGAGGGTAAGCAGCAACTAATGAAAAAAATGAAGGATATTTACTTGCAATAGGAAGTAAATTGCGTAACCTCTGCTCTTCTTTGAAATCTTAATTGAAATACTAAGTACAAGGAAACAGTGGATAGAACTGAGGCAGCAAAGGGCACCATACCTGTTGTTATTGTCTTGAGTTCATGAATGTAAGAGAAGATTGACAGATTAACTCTTCCATAGGCAGTACTATTGGAAAATTCTATCACCTGAGCTATATCAAATGACAGAATGAAGTTGTTACGATTGCGTTGTTTTCCATTTCAGTTGTATGTGTGATGATAATTCCCTCCATAGAAAAATGACTTACAAACAGTATACTACAGATAAAGAACAAAAAAAGACACATTTGAAATTAGATCATCATTTCATGAAAAACTTTCTAGAGAGATAATATAGCATCCAGGTGAAGGACTCTACAATTAAGGCCTGAGATGAGTACACCTTTGTCACTAAGACTACCACGCAATGTGACATTCAGTTCTCATAAAGGGGAGTGCAAAGCCCACATTTTGGCTAAAATAAGAAAAATGTTACGACTTTTTTATATCAGCCTAATATTTTCAAGTCACCAGAATTTAATTGGAATGTACTTTATTCCCAGCAATTGTGAAGGGAAAGGAACTTAAAAAATATGGAAAGAGATTTGTTTGTTTGTTTGTTTGTTTTAAATTGGCTTCACCCCAACATCAACATTAAATATCTAAATTATTAAGATAGTTCTTGCTCTTGTTATTGCAATTACAATAGTCATGCTTTGCATTAGAATTCTATTACAGGTGTCCTGGTTGCATTACGTAGGACAGATCTAGACCTCTTTATAGAGTTTTTAAATAAGTAGTATCATACACAGCCAAGTTGGATTTTTCATTTATAGGTGAAGTTACGTAATGCGTTTTGCCCTCTCTGTCACAGACAGCTGATGAAAAAATAAACCAGATTAAAAGAAAATAGAAGTGATACTTTATATTGGTGTGTTTTGGTTTATATTTTTTTTACTTACTACTAACTGACTTTACTTGTGCCTCTGTTTTTAGGAAAGTGAATTTGAAATCTTCAAATCAGATCCCAATTTAAGTCCTTAAATTTGAATACATTTCATAGCAGTTTTGATGCATCTGAAGCAAATATTTCCTCTAAAATTCTGCTGTAGCATTCGTATTTGGCAATGAGACTTGCAAGGCAAGCTGATGTTTTTGTTTAGGACTCACAAGAAGTTTTGGACTGTGATAGTGAGGCAAAACTTTAGGTTAGATTAAGCATTAGTTTAGATACCAAGAACAGTCTGGAGACATGTAGCAGTGAGAAGATACTATTATGTTTCAAGAATACTTTGAAAAATAACAATTCACAGCCTTCAAAGTGTCTGTGCACACAGACCATGTCTCAAGCAATGGTTCAGAATGATTTTCCTTTAGTACTGCATAGTGTATTATATTCATATCCCAGTGAGGACACTGGCACTATTACCCAGAAGTCTTGTATTTTGCTCTGTTCTGAATTCTTCCTCATAGTCCCAGTCTGCTGCATAGGGAAGAACAGAGAAGATAATTACCCAATTCCCCCAAAAGAAGGACAAATTTCAAATCTGTAGAAAATAGGCTGCTCAAGGATCCTATAGATTTTTTTTGAGAATGGAGACTGGTGAATAACAGGGTTAAATTAATAATTTGAGGAAAGGCTATATCTTCAGATAAGAAGCTGTTATTTGAAATATGCTGCAGTTTATTTACACACAGGAAATAACCACATTAAAATGGAGTTAGTCTGACCAGATGTATTTTGACTGAGTATCTCAGTTAAGACATATTTTGAATTCTTACACAGTCTATCTAATAAATAGATATGAATGTTGTTCTGAATTTATGTCCCATATAAGCAGGTGAATGCTGTCATATGACGGCATTTCTATTTCTCATATTAGACACTGATGAGTTTTCTAGGAAATAGTATATAAACTGTGCTTTGTACTGTTATTTTTTTATCTTTTAGAAGGCTTGCCGGGAGGAGCAGCTCATTTACAGACTAATGAAACAATCTCAGCATGAGCGGAGGATTGCTGCTCAACTCATCCATGTTCGGCATGAAAAAGAGGTGCTAAGGCAAAACAGAATTTTCAGGGAAAAGCAATATGAAGAAAGACGACAGAAGGAGTTCCAGGAAGCTCTTGACAGAGAAGCGGTAAAAGATGGTGTGATCTGTGAATTGCTGCAGGAGTGCTAGAATACCCTCATGTTACAAAATGAAATTTGTGTTGTCAACTGTTAGACTTCAGGACTTTCCTAGGGATAGGATGATTTTGTGATAAATACATTCTTTTATCTTAGTTCAAAGTCACAGCTATAAGCAATAAGCATGTAACTGTAGGACTGAGTGCATTTTGTACTGTGTTAAAAGTTTAGAGGGACTTTGCAGAGAGAAAGAACAGCTAAGCTACCTAATCTAGTGAAAGGTGTGTCTGCCCGTGGCAGGGGGCTTGAACTAGATGGCCTTTAAAGGTCCCTCCCCATCTCAAACCATTCTATTGTTCCATGGTCCTGTAATAAGGGTAAAGCTGAGCAACTTAAAGTCTGATTTTGATCTTTTCTTCCATACTGATTTTAACTTTGTAGGAAAACATCTCTGCGTGCTGAGTTTAAAAGGCACAGTCTCGCAGAGGCAGCAGGACAATAACCTAATGTCCTGTTTTGGGAATCATGTTCTTAATTTCATTTAGATATGATCTGTTAATGTCTGTTTTTGACAAATGCTGGAGTAGTTTCACTCATGAATGCTAATTTCTACTTCGAAGCTTTAAGTTGATTAAAAGGACTTACAATTTTGTGGAAAACTGCCAAGTGGTATGCTCATAGTAGACCATAATGTAGTATTAGAAATTTTATTTTTCTCCTGTCAAAAATGATCAGCAGCTCCAAATCCTCCAACACAGCTGGAGTCCTGTGTAATCAACATCTATAGCTGTTCATTACATCACCTCTTTAAGTAAAGTTTCAGCCACCACCACAGGAGGTGGTGATGGAGCACACCACCACAGGAACTACTGGTGATTTTCTACCATGACCAGAAATCTTTCAAAGATTGAACACCAATAAGATGAAATTATTTGAAGATCAGAATCTAGTAACATAAATTACATGTTCTAAATGGGTTGTTGCACTGAAAACTGCAATTTCACTGCCCTCTAGGACTGAATATGTCTTAATCTGTTTGTCGTAAAAGAAGTAATGGGTTTCTCCTTTATTTTATTCTATTTTAGAAAGCAAACAAATGGGAATTTAGAGAGTGAATAAAAATTTTTAGACTCGTTTGTGCGTTAGTCTGCCTGCTGGCTATGCAACTCTGGTGAGGATTGAGATGTTTTTGTTTCTTGAGTTAAATGAACAAGTTAATTTTCATTTTCAGGACTGTGTACATCTGCACTTCTATTTTCATTGCTGTCTCAAATTTACTCCTTAAAAACAATTCTAGGCTCTTGCAAAACAAGAAAATATTTATAATGAAGAACAAATAATCAGAGAAAGAGAACACCATAAGAAAATTGCTGCTGAAAGAGCTCAGGCACGCTATAAAAAGCATTATTCTATATGTTGGGAAATGATAGACCAAATCATTGATTTGTCGGCAAAAGTAGGAGAATATCGTCAACTGACGAACGAGTGAGTATGTAGCTGCTAGGCAAAAATAACAGTTGTTAGGTAGCTGTTAGGCTGCATTATTCAGACTGGTTTAAGCACTATAGCAAATTATGTAGTTTCTCAGATATTTTATATGACAGTTGCAATTAGTTTGTATGCGAGAATGGTGACATTAGATTCATGTGAGGATTCACTGGTGTGTAATACAGGGTGAACAAATGCTACAGCTTTAGCGTAATTTCTTGAAAACTCAACTAACTTGAATTCTTAGGAGACCAAAATCCACTAGTGCCACAGCTTGTAAAACTGCTGATTTCCTTTCTTATTAACAAAATTCTTAGTTAGAAGTTAAAAACTGAATGGTGCTCATCTCATTCGAGACTGCTCCACCAGATGAACACTTCCTCAGAGTAATACAAACATGATGAATTTCCCAAGATAGATAAACCTGCCTGGACTGTCCAAAGCATAGAAACTGAGCCCAAATTCTTCTGAGTCCTACATGCTGTGATTCCGTCTTCTGACATGCCCTAATTGCACAGGGTTTCTGAGAAGGCCTACAAAGGCAGTAATCTCCAAGTGCCTGTACTGTAGAAGTGTTTCAAAAACCACAGAATGGGGCTTTATTGCTGTGGTTCTTTCATTAGTATTCAGTGATTTGACTATGGGGTTAGAATTACAGTATTAGAAGATATGCCAAAATCTTACGGCTTTTTAGTGTAATTGTATGTTAAAATAATAAAAGTATAACCATATGAAATACACATGATTATATTTCATGGAAATTATATAATTTCGGCTTATTTAGTATGTGATAAAATAGTCAGCCTAGGCATAGTTTAGTGAAATTACTAACTAAAGAAAAGGTTTAATTAATATAATTCTGAATTAATTTTGACTTTGAGGAAAAAATATTCTATAGATTTTTGGCAAGAGGAGGCTTTACACCACAAAAGGAAAGAATATTTTGGGGCAGGGAAAAGTAGCAGTAGCAAAACTGTTACTACACAGCTCTGCCAGCCAAATATTCTGCTGACACATTTGTGAGAACACTGAAGCCTACAAGTGCCTACAGTTGTCATAACAGTAAACAAGCACTTATAAAAGGCTGTAATAATTACAGGATGCATTATAAACTATAACTAGTTTAGCATATGCTTGTTTCATGATTGGGATTCTTGTAAATTTGGATAAGCTAGTGTCAAATATCCAACCCTCTAATTTTTGGTTGAAAACTCCTTTTTTTTTTTTCTTTTTTCTGCAGCCGTGTTCCATTAAAACTGCTTCTGGATTGGAAGGAACTTTTTTTCAATGGAAAACCAATATATGAACAAGCCTCAATTCAACCTTTGCCAGATGAACCCAGCCCAGAACAACTTGTAGAGCTGCATAAAATGAGTCTGTTAGATGAAAAAGATTTTGGTGAATACAAGGTACACCAAACTGATAAGGTGTAATGGAAGATAATACACCTTGCTTTTTCATAATCATAAACTTTATGTTGTGATCTTGCATTTTGTTCTGTTACTGGTTCCTGATGTCAAATTTAGACATGCATTTTCTTTTCATTGCCTGATGTTTTATATGAAAACTATATTTGATGTTAGTTGCAGTTATAGTTCCATTCTTATATATAACCTTAGTTATATTTCTTGAGTTGTAGGACCAGCATGTTAATTGCAATATAATGAATTTTCAGCTACTTGGAATTTGAAGGTATAATTAATATTACCAGATTTGAAAGTGCAACAGAAAGTAACCAGTAAAAGCAGTAAAATGAAATACTGTGTATTTTACAAAATCTGAACTCCTGATTTCAGCAATTTGGAGTGAAAGTTCTCTAACAAGATTTATTGGTTTGAATGATCCATTTGTTTTAAGATAGTGATGTTTTTTCAGATTATTAAAAATGAGTGACATTCTTCTTAGTCTTCTGTTAGAATACAAGTAAATATTTTTCAGGGTACGTTAAAACTTTCCTTCAATTTTTCAATATATTGATGTAATTTCAAAATTGAAAGATTGAGGATTGATGTTTCCCTGCTAAAATGTACTGTACAATTTTTTCAAAATTATAATAATGATTACATTAGTTAAATCCCACTACATATTTAGACTTCTCAAATAACCTGGTGAGTAGAATGTGGCAAAATCATGGCAAATACCCAGTCTTTGTCTTGTTGGGAATTTATAACTGCAATATATATTTGCTTTTTATCCACATCCTGAGCCAATTGGTACATTTTCTTTTGCAGTGAGTCTAGATGTTCATTATGAGTTTCTGTGATGAATGCCTGACAGCTCAATTTACCGTGGCTTCAATTTTAACATATGCTTTTCTGATTTATCTCTTTATAAGGTCCTGAGTCACAGCATACCAACTCATGTATGAATTTCGTGATTATTTTCTTACGTGAAAAAAGGGCTATACACAAAGTATATATACACAAACAGGGAGAACATAAGACAGACAGGCAGGAAACAGTGCAGAGACTCATGAAAAATTAAGTTTTACAGTCATATTTTTGGTTATATTATAAAGTCTCAGTAGTCTTCTCTAACTGTAACATCACTGAAGGTCACAAAACTCTTTTGACACATTTAAAGCCTCCTTTTTCCTGCCAGGCTATTTCGAATTATTTCATAATTAATGTATTCCCAGATGTTGTTAGTCTTATGTCTTTCTGAATCATTATTCATCAAAAGCTGGCATCATGTGACATGTAAAACTGTTGGCACCAATTCATACTTACATATTCTAAAATCCTAAGTGAACAGCTAATTCTTTCAAAGTATTGCTTCTAGATAAAAGTTTATTGACAGGTTATTCTGACAGCATTTATGCTCATATTCCTAATGCTTTTGAATAAAGCCCAGGACAGGCAATTTGGCATCTCTCAAGAATACTTCTTTACATTAGGAATACCAGCTACAAGTGTCAAATATATTTGATAAAATACAAGAAAATTCAGTGCTATCAGTCCATTGCACGTTACATATTACATTTTATTTTTGGAGTATTTTTTGAAACTACCACGTTATAAGATTTGCCTAATCACTTAATAGGTTAATGAAGTAACCCAAAACCAACCATAGCATTAATAATTTCCAGCTTAATCCAAAAATTTTGACCAGGAGTTGTATAACTCCCACCTGGATGCCTGAAAACTTGTTTCTAACAGGTAAACTATTTTATGTCATGACAGGTACAGTCTAGCAATATTCTGGTTAAAAAAGCAAGATAGCTGAAGGGTGGGGGAACCCATTCCACTTGGAATTAATTTTTCCTAGGGGTCTAATAGAATTTAAAACAACTGATCCATCTCTACCTATATGTTTAAAGAAAAATTACTCAGATAGTGCAAGAACTGCGGTTTTTAAGGATGTCTTTTCAATTACACATGAAGTATGTTTTCTGAGATATATTAGAGAGGAGATATTGCGCAACTCAGAAAGATTTTCTTTA
This sequence comes from Gymnorhina tibicen, assembly GCA_013399875.1. Taxonomy (NCBI): domain Eukaryota; kingdom Metazoa; phylum Chordata; class Aves; order Passeriformes; family Artamidae; genus Gymnorhina; species Gymnorhina tibicen. The sequence continues at coordinate 49,798 of VXAZ01005391.1, read as the reverse complement.
TTTGTTTTTACCGATTAAAAATAAGTGACTTTTAATTTTAATTTAAATTTAATTTAGGCTGATAATTAAATTGTGTTTTTCTATCTAATACACATGTTCAAAGTCAACATTGATCAAGTCCTACTAGTAGAATGTATGCTATGGCAATACATGATTCAGATAGTAAATTCAGGAAAAGGTTACATATTTTACCTAGAACACAAGTTCAAAACCTTATCTTTCAATAGAACTTTAGAACTGTTCACTTCTGTTGATGGTGATGAAATATTCATTATACAGAATGACACAACTGATTGGGTTTAAAGGTTTGTGAAGGTCATTTGCTTAAAGCAGGGCCAACTTCTGTGTCAGGTAAGCTTGCTTAGCACCTTGTCTGGTCAACTTTCAAGTGTTCCAAGGACAGAGATTCCAGAGACTCTCTGTGCAATCTGTTCCCATGCTTTTAGTCTCATTGTGAACCATTTTTTCCTTCCTTTTTGTCCTGCTTGGAATGTTCCTTGCTGAAACATTCGACTTTGCCTTCAGTGCTTTGTTGTGCACCCAAAATGAAGTGACAAGCTAGAATCTATCTGGAAATATTATTAGTCTACACATCTTCCAAAAACTGGAAGAGCAAAAGTACAATTCTGTGTTCCGTTCTTTTGACGACATCCTTTCATTCTTATCTTTCTTCCAGTGTGATTGTCAGTAAAATCATCTTTACTAGTAAAACCTAGTAAATCATACAACTGATAAATTTCTGTTGATCTCAGGATAGATGAACTGGAAGTTTCTACTCAGTATCTCCCTCCCTTAAAGGTGTTTGAATTGGTTTGAGTTGTTGGCTTTGATTTTTTTTCTCTCTATTGAATGTGTGTTAGGCAAATACATATAATTGAAATCTTTGTTCATGAAATTTTCAGAGATTTAAGTGTGATACAGGGCAATAATTTTTGCCCAATTTTAGAATGCAGAATATTAGGATAGTGGATTTCTAATACAAAAATCTGCTACCGATTAATTTTGTAGTATTGGTGAAATAATTTTTCATGTTTATGGAATTAAAAAAGGGATTATAGGAATCTGTATTAAATTTGCACACCAAGTTCTGGTGGCAGGGAGCTGCAGGGCTGACTTCTCTGGGAATCTGCTGGAAGCTTCCCCCATGTCCAACTGAGCCACTGCCAGCTGGCTCCAACATGGACCCATCACTGGCCCAGGCTGAGCCAACCAGCAATGGGAGTGACACCTCTGTGATAACATATTTAAGAAGAAAAAAAGTTTTGTGCAGAAGTCAGAGAAGAGAGGAGTGAGACGGTGTGAGAGGAACAACTCTGCAGACACCGAGGTCAGTGGCAAATGATGAGGACGAAGTGCTCCATGTGCTGTTGCTGAGATTCCCCTGCAGCCTACAGACGCTCATGGTGGTGCAGAGATCCATCTGCAGCCCATGGAGGATCCCACACTGGAGCAGGTGCATGCCTAAAAGAAGGCTGTAGCCCTGTGGGAGCAGGGTCCTGGCAGGACCTGTGGTCTGTGGAGAGAGGAGCCCATGCTGGAGCAGGTTTGCTGGCAGGACTTGTGACCCCACAAGGGACCCACACTGGAACAGTCTGTTCGTGGATGAGTGTACCCTGTGGAAGGGACCCAGCTGGAGCAGCTGGTGAACTGTAGCCTGTGAGAAGGACTCAGGTTGGATATATTGGTGGAGGACTGGCTCCTGTGGGAAGGACTGCGTGCTGGAGCAGGGGAAGGTTCCTCTCTCTGAGGAGGCAGCAGCAGCAGAAACAACATGATGAATTGACCATAACCTCCATTCCCTGTTCTCCTGCTCTGCTGGGCAGGAGCAGCTACAGAATTTGGAATAAAATTTAGCCTGGGAAGGAGGGAGGAGTGGGGGGAAGGTGTTTGTAGGATTTGTTTTAGTTCTCTCTATCCTGCTCTGATTTTGATTCATAATAAATTCAACCAGTATCACCAAGTTGAGTCTGTTTTGCCCATGATGGTAACTGGTGAGTGATCTCTCCCTGTCCTTATCTCAGCTCATGAACCTTTTGTTCTATTTTCTCTATGGCATCCATCCAGAGGCGAACTATCACAGAATCTATAAAAATGTTTGTATAAGTACTTGTCTCTCAACTAGTTATTAGTAAATATCAATAAATGTTTAATGATTATGACATAATTATACCTTTTAACAAGATTCTATTCTAAAAACTGTTATTATTTAGTACTATTCAAATTTCATTATTTTATGTATTGTTTTTGTGTATAAGTACATGTATTTAGAAAGATGGAAGACAAGATGTATTGAGATTTGCTAATTTGTCATTTATACAGAGAATGACAGGGGAATGGAGCCCAGCTGAAGAGAACAGTGAAAACAAACCTCCTCTTAATAATAACATATTGGGTCATGTGCTTCGTAGACTGATGGAGATGTTTTATCCTCTAAAACCCAAATCTTCACCTGAATTTCCTTCATTTCCCGTCAAGGGATGTATTTTGGGAAAAATGTTTAGTGGAAAAACTACCTGTGCAAAGTTTATTGAAAAAGGTAGAGGTTGTTTGTTTGTTTCTTTACCTAAAATTCTTTAAAATTTTTGTGTTAAAATCCCACTCTTACAATGAGAATTGCTTGGGCAAATCCTTGCATTACTAATTCTTGAACCTCAGATGCGTCTGTATTTTGCTGGAGATGGTTGCATGTCATTCCTTTATTATATTCCAAAATAAGAATTGAAACATTGGAACTTGAGAGTAATATTAATATTGTATTGTAATGTTAATACTTTCTCACTGAGAATTTGAAAGTGCTTTTGGTAAACTTCTTTGGAGATACTTAGATACTTAGAGGAGACTAGCAAGACAGCTATGTGATTGTCAATACATACTGTAAGTAGCTACAGAGAATAAAGAGTGGAAACAACTTACATTAGAAGCCCCATTGAAATAATTAATTTAACTGCTTGTAATAGTTTCTCTGTATGTATACTCAAATCAAATTGTAGCTATCTAATATTTTTGTGTATTAGCTTGCAATATTCAGGTACTGTCTGTTGGTACTCTGGTTCAGGAGGCCATTGAAGCTTTTCTTCAAAATGAAATGGAAAGTGAACACCATGTAATTTCAGAGGAAGCAGAGAGTTCTGGAGAACAAAGTGAGGTAAGCATATTTTCAAATTTTGATCTTGGCTCTAACAGGTAGATGGGAATGAAATATGTAAGGCAGAAAACATGTTTCAATTTTTTTACTCAATTTCAAACTTTTTTTACTCAATTTCAAAACTAGGTTTTGACAGGTAAGACTGCAAGAGTCATCTTGAATTGACAGGCTTCTTTTTTTCTGTAATATGTAATTTTCATTCTAATCCACTTCCTGTCGTAATTGTTACAAGGTCCAGGAGAACTTAGGAAATTCACCACCAAATCTTCTGGAGGAACTCCAAACAGAAACCAGCACAGGTACATCTTTCGTGCTGCAGACTTTCCTGAATGTCTCAGGGCCTTGCGATACCTCAGTCTTTTGCATATCCCAGGAGGCCCACATTTTCCCCAGCCTTCCTTTTGCTGTGGAGATACCTGTAAAAGCCCTTCTTGTTGTCCTTCTGCCTAGACATAAGACAAGAACTTTTCCCCATGAGGACAGTCAAGTACTGAAATAAATTTCCTGTAGAGGTAGTGTAGTCTCCATCTGTGTAGGTTTTCCAGAGCACATGGGGTAAACAACTGAGAAACCTGGTCTGACCTTGTAACTGATGCCACTTTGAGCAGAAGGTTGTACTTGAACTAAGTGATATTCTGAAGTTGCTTCCAACCTGAATTACTCAATGCTCCTATGATTCTAAGAATTTTATGTACCTTCTGTATTGGTTGTTCAAGGAACAGTATCAAGCCGTGTGCTTTTATTCTTTATCTGTAGTAATAAATTTTACAGTAATAGAATCATTAAACTTTATTGTAGAAACTATTTTAGACAATTTTACTGTTGGGAAGGATCCATCTCAGGAAGAATTTGAATTGGATGACAGTCAGGATGACCTACCCAAGGTTAGTAGTCCAATTTTAGTTTCTACTTTATAAAAAGACATTAGTTAAAATGGTTAAGTTAATTAAATGGAGACATCTTTTCATCATTCTGAATTACTGACCTCAATGCAAGTATTTGCTGTATGAAATATGAAAAGAGCTTATTGTGAAAATCTGTTCCTGTGTATGTTGTTTAGAATTGTACATCTTGTTAAAATTCTGTATTTTCTTGTGAAATATCACATTTACGTAAGATGTGGTATTTTCTATGACATTTCTGAGTTAGCAAAAATGTATTTCTGCTTGCTGCTGCCAAGCAGATAATTCATCCCATGACAAGGTTCCTTTTCTTTATGTTAAAAATGCTTAATTCTACAGTGATTTCTTTGGCTTGCTGCTCATTGAAAATTACTTCCAAACCTAAGATATGAAGGAATCCCTGTAAAACTAATGAATTTATATGCTGCTGTTTGAAATCATCAGTGGTAGTGGAAATCTGAATAAGCTTAGAACCAGAACACTTAATTTTTAATTTCTTGGCCTTCATATCCTTTGTTTCTCTATCCTGTTTCAGCATTTTTATGAGTGTAATCATGGAAATCAGCTGGAGATTTCAATTAAACTAGGCATTTTTTACAATTAAAACTGTTCTCCTTAATAGACCCCCCCCCCAACTATTGAATATTAATAAATAACAGCCACCATCCCCAATAAAAATAAATAAATTGTATATCATATAAAATGTGGAGTCATATTCATTTCAACAATAACTGTTATGAACATTCTGAGCATACATTGCACTCTTCCACAGCTATCTGTACGTGCCCAGCTTGGTGGTGCATCACAGAAATGGCTGAAGAAAGGAAAAAGTGTTCCCGATGAATTACTAGTTGACATCCTGTTGGAAGCCATTACGTATGAAATTGTATAGATACTTGGTTTTATCTACTCTTGCTTGACAGAAATTGTCTGAACTACCCTGATATGCAGTTAGCACTTAAGTTCCTACATGAATATCATTTAATTGTATTACTCCCATTAGTATACTGTAAGTTATAAAATAGATTTTCCTATTTATTACTTTAGCACAAAAAGTTATTTGAGAAAACTAAAATTGTATCTCTCAGCAGTCTCTGTAGAGTGGTTTTGAAAACTTTATTTATCAAGACAGCAAAAATTTTTTTGTTTCTGATTTTTTTTCACTTTAATTAGAGTAGATGTTACTTTTTTCTGATTTAAAATCTATTACTTTACAGTTTAATATTATCTGTCATAATCTTTATTCAGCAGGAAATTTAATATACTGAATTAAGAAGGAATGATGGCTAGAGCAAGCTGTTCTTTAGGTTTTATTATTAAGCTATCAATTCACTGTGTAATTCTGGTTCTTCATTTCCTTTTAGCCAAATACCACCAGAGAAGGGGTGGATCGTGGAAGGGTTTCCAATGACAATTAATCAGGCAAAGCTATTTGAAAAATCATACACAGGGATTGACGTAGAAGCAAAAGATCCAATTTCTGAAAAGATGTCCCTTGCTATAGATCCCAGAGTCCCTAACAAGCCTCCTCCTACCTCACCTGCATTTGATGTTACAATATTATTGGATCTTGCGGACAGTGTGGTCCTGGAACGTGCAGCTAATGTGAAGTGTAAGTTTCCAACCACTATTAACAAAGTAAAATGACAAGCAGGTATCTGTAAATTGTAGTTATTAATGCAAAATAACATTACTGGGCAATTTCTGTATATCTCACAGTATCACTTTCATTAGTTGTGCCTTGAATGGTTCCAGATTATTTCTGGAATATTCTGTTACTTCTGTTTGTTTCAGTCTAAGGCAGATCAGAAGTGTGCAAGTGCATGTGTATATGGTTTTTTGTATTCGTACTGAATTCTCACTGCAGCTGAGACGGCACAGTGGGTGGTGTTAGATATCACATAAAACAGGAGCTGGAAAAAACCACAAGTTGTAACAGATACAGAATATGCTGCTTTACAAATGAATGTCTGTAAATAGTATTTTTCTGCAGGAGACACACTGGGAAAGAGAAAAAGGAAATCATGAACGGAGGGATGTGCCAATATTCATTCCCTGAGAGTGCCCGAATAAATTCCCTATTGATTACTGCCTTTGTCTTGTCTTCAGTTAGTCAGTGAATTATCAGACATCAAAGTCAATTCCGGCCGACCAAGGCAAAGGCATCAAAGGCTTTTTGACAGCTGCTTCACTTCCAGACCACATATTTTAAGACCTTGGTGTAACAGAAGTTTTTTTAATGAGTATGTCGTGTATTATGCACATTATGAGGAGATTTTTTGTTGTTTTCACTGCAGTGTATAGATGGCAAATAGCTTGAGTTAAAGTCCCATTTACATTTAGCTTTTATGTACAGGTAGGAGTAAGGATGGGACAAAATCTTTAGAGCTTTTACTAAAAATCTGGTGAGGATAAATGTATAGACACTTGAAACTCTTGCTAATTTTAAGACCTTGTGCTGCCAAAACACTTGGAACATGTGGTGATATTTAATATAATCTCAGAAATACAAATAGAATTTACTTCATAAGATGCAAATGGGATGATAGAAGGAGTCAAAAGAACAATTAAAAAATCAGAATTCTTTTAAAATGGCCTATTTCTAATGAATTAAAGGCTTTTTAAAATTTAGAGGAGACTAAGAAAGAGGCAATACCTCATTTTTTCATGAAGTGGAATGTTTGCTTGTTGTGAAAAGCAGATACTTCAGATGAAATTGGGAAAATACCTTTTAACTGGTAGAGTAGGTAGGCCTGAAATAGTCTGCCCTCAGGAATGCTCCATCTCTTCAACTGAAGATTTCTATGCCTGAAAAGCATTCACTAGGAAATGTTAGTGCTATAATTGGCTATGCACTTAAACAGAGGAAGAGGCAAGTCAGTTTCTTAGGTCCTTTGCAGCTTAATTTTATGTTTCTGTGATGTTCTCTGACTTTTCCTTTCTTTTAGGAAGTTTGGTACCCAACATTTAAGTGAAGAAATGTAAAATCAAGGAACACTGAATTTGTTGTTATAATGATTATCTTAGTTTGGGTGAATAACTGTCTGAACCTTGCTCAGTATATGCTTACATAAGCGGTTTTCCACACAGCAGATATAAGGAAGGCATCTCAGGCTGAACAGAGCAGTGATCAAAACTCAGATGCTGAAATCCTAGAAGAGAAGATTGACTTAGCCAGGGAGCAGGTGCTGCATAGGTATGTTACATGAAGCACAAAAAAGTTGCTTCAGCCAGATGTTCAGGCAAGTAGCTAATCTGAATCTCATATGTGGTCCAGGACAATACTGACATGCTTAATACTAAGAATTTACTTAGACCTTTCTATAATGTGGAGCCTAAAGGGTATTTTCATTTTCTGCACAATATAAATCATCCTAGAAAATAAGAATTCTTGTGGTTTGATTTTCCAGGGTATTGTTCCAAGGAGAATTTAGTTTTCAGGTATATCTATTGCATGAACTATATGTATACATTCCATATATATATATGTATGTATGTATGTATGTATGTATGTATGTGTACACTTATATCTCAGGTGTGTCACACATGATGTGGCTGCCCTTGAGTGAAATAAAGTTGATTTGAGTTAGAGATTTTGTAAAATGGTATTTTCCATTTCCACATTTACAAAAAAACCTTAGTTTTCTAATTTTGATTGAACCACTAGATGTTTAACTTTATACAAAGAGCAAAATCAAGAATGACAATTCTTGTTTCTGAATATTTGATACTATTAGCTGTTTCAGACTATTATATTGCCTATAATTATTGGTTTACTTGTGATATTAGAAAATAAATATAGCTTGTGACACAAAGAGTAAGCAATACATGATTAGTTAACAACAGAATTTTGGAATTTTTCCTGTATTTAAAATGAAGAGTTTGATATGGGTGGAGTTGTTTTAGATGGTCTGCTTTTTCTTTTATTTATTAATTTTAGAAAATGTCTGATTTTCCATTAGTTAGATTTTAATTTTATATATTGATATGATTTTTGTAGACTTGCAGGCTTTCGAAAGACATGGCCAAAATTAGAGAAATGGTTTTCAGTCCACCAAAACACTCTAGTGAAAGTAAATGCAGAGACAGAAGAAAGTCTTGTATGCGAAAGAGTGAAGGAAATTATAATAGAAGAAATTGTGAAAAATCAGAGTAGAAGTAAGTTTTCATATTCTTACTTGCTATAGAACTCAGTAAAAAAAGACTTTTTTATAATCAACACTAGTAACTACTATATAAAAGTATATGGCAACCTGCATTTTTGCTGCCCCTGAAAAAATCCGAGGATGTGCTAGTTAGTGGTAAGTACACCAGAACCCTTAACTTTTCTGTTGTCTTTTTACCTTTTCAGAGTGTATGAACCAATTTCACATAAAAATTAAAACCTTAAATTCAGTCCTTTTTTCCTGGTTTAAAAATTACAGCTAGCATCTTCATCCTATGAGATAGCGTAATTGTGTAAGAAAGTCTAACTTGCCATTATCAACATATAGGCCTTTATCAGTAACAGCATAAAAATTCGGGTAAGTAGAAGTGGTTTTGACTTTTAATTTTGGTACATGTTTATTTCATTTTTTCTCCTTATCACCCAGAAGGAAAGAATCATTTAAAATAATTTAAAAAATTTAAAAAGATTAAGCATCCTGGGGGAAAAATGCATCAAGTAAACCAGCAATAGTGACCTCTAAATAACCAGGTTTCTTCATAACTATTATGAGAAAATTTTCATGTGTCTTCTACCACCAAAAAAAAACCAAACCCCAAACTTGAACAGCACTCTTAACAGTAAAAGTTTATCCTACTACTTCTGTGCAAGGTTTCTAGCTCATGAAAAATTCCTGGAAATACCACACCTGAGAGAAAATTGGATGAAGGGGTTTTTTTATGTGCTTGGTGTATAATTAATGGCACTATTAAGAGGCAATAGCAAAATTCCTATTGTTGCAAATGGAGTGGAGATTTTCTAGTTAGAATCCAGCTAATCCATTTGTACAGAAATACTATAACGGCTATTTACTTCCTAAGGAAAAATAATACCTGGGGTCAATTAATAAAGTTTAATTTCATACTTATGTTGATAGCTTCCAAGTTGTCCTTCACTATTAGGCTCATATAAGCAGAATAGAGAATCTGGTTGGTCAAGTATGTTTTCCCTTTGGTGAATTGCTGTGTCGTGAGGCGGTGGTGAGTTGCTGCAGCCTTCCAGAAGCATCCCCAGATTAGGAGAAGCTTTGGCGCAGAGGGGCCAGGCGAAGGTGCAGCCACATACACTCCCAATGGAGCGGGGCTCACACACACACAAAGACACAGCCATCAGCCAGTGGCAAAGAGGCGAGAAAGTTCCTTCACAGGGGGTCCAACAACGACATTTATTGTAGAGGGTCCAGGGACGAAGAACAAAGATGGAGGGCAGGGTACAGATTTAAGTACAGGGTCTGGAGGGCGGGCAGAGCAACAGAGCCAATGGGCTGAGGGCCAGGGGGCAGAGCAGGGGTGAGGGAACCAATGGGGGTACAGAGAAGGCGGGACTAAGGGAAGGGAGCCAATGGGGGTTACAATCGGAAAGAAATTTCTAGAGGATGTACATGTAAGTGATAAAAGGGGTGGAGAACAGAAAACCAATCCTAATCGGGGAAAATCCATATATTATTATATTGAAAGCAAGGTCTTGTGGGAACTCACCCTACCTGGGGGGCATTCTTAAACCTTGGTGATGGCCCACCAGCGAGTTCATACTGTTTTTGGGTCCTGTGGCTGTGTGATCACTCCAGCAGTGGCCTGAGTCACTGCAACAGTGAAGCCATGGTGGCTGCTCCTGATCAGCTTCTTGTCTTCCATGTGAGTAGAGGTGGTCTCCAGACTGAAGTGCTCTGTCACCTTTCCAGGGACTGAAGTGAGGCTGATTGGCTGGTAGTTTCTTGTGTCTTCCTTCTTGCCTGTTTTGAAGACTATGGTGACATTTGCTTTCTTCCAGTCGTCGGGCGCCTCTCCTGATCTCCATGACCTTTCAAGGATGATCATGAGCCCGCTGGCTACGGTGCCCCACAGTTCCCTCAGCACTTGGGGATGCATCCTGTCAGGGCCCATGCAATTATGGATGTTGAGTTTGTTTAGGTGTTAACTGATCCAATCTTCCTTGAGCATTGCTGATTCCATGAGTATATTTTTGATGAACAACACCTAAGTAATGAAACAGTGAATCTGTTCCATTATTTTGAACCTGTCAGAGTTGCATAGATGTCTAATTTTGTTTATTGATACTTAAAATACATTTGGAAGTACTAATTCTACATTCATATCAAGCACCTGCTGAAGAAATAGCACTAGAAGAAGAAGAGGTTTTACCAGTTACAGGTGAAGAGGTTGTACCAGTTACAGAAGAAGAAGAAAAGGTTTTACCAGTTATAGGTCAGCCTTCTCTCTCTCCTGAGACACCACAACCAGTTGAACCAGGATCAGATGAATGGATTTATGTAGACGAACCTCTTCCCCAGGTACATTAATTCATGACTGAAAATCTTAATATCAAAATATATTTTTATTAGTATTTTATGCATGTCCTACCTAAACCTTTTGCATTGTTGCATGTTGTTTTCTTCAGTATTTTTCAATAAAAGGTATGCTATTACTTTGTGGTAAATATACAAAGGGCAGTTGCTACTAAAACACATAAAATAAGGAATCATACTTTCAAATTTAGAATTTCTTTTAAATTCTTTGCAATTCTGATGAAAAACACAGCAGTCAAAATAATAAGACTTTTTACTATTACAAAATACTAACACAAACTTACTAGTTTTTAAATCACTTTTCTTTCTCTCACAAGGGAGTCGTGGGTCTCATACAAAGAGTAATAATGGGGAGAGTGTGCCCTAATCTTTCTCCTAGTGTATTTTTTTCCTAATATGTTTTCCCCAAGTACTTCTTCTCAGATTCTAGTCATCTGAAATTTAGGTGTTTTCTGAAATGGCTGTATATCTGCATCTTGTGTTTAGTAGCTTTGAATGGACTTTTCTTCTGTAATTATGTCTTTTAGTTACTTTAGTAGCTTTTTTGAAGTAATTTATTTTTTGTTCTCTGTGACATAGCCTGTGTAATTATGTTAATTATGAAAAAATATTTCTGTTTCTTTGCTTTAAACCATGATCTTTGCTTGGATCATTTGGTGACTCTAATTCATATATTGAGAGATACACTGAATAATGATTCTATAATCAACCTCTGGTGGTATTTAAAATGTGACAAGCATCTCTTAAATGTTCATTTTACTTAATGTTGCTTTTATTCTCCAATCCAGTTATAATCTGTTCTAGTTCTTCTGTAAATTTTTTGATACGAGAAGCTGGGACTGCATTCAGTTTTTGAGATGCAGATTTTTTAAGGGTGGACAATGATGGTTTGAATGTTTTTCTGTGATTGCTTTCCTAATGTTTACCAGTTTTCCTTCTTGACTGCAATCAGCTCATATACACTGATTTCCTCTGGCCATGGCCTTTATTTACATTTCATGACCGTCAGTCAGTCAGTCAGTCAAACATCACTTTTGCAACACTAGACAGTCAACTTAGATTTTTACGAGCTCAAACCTTTATGGATGACCAAATTTTCATACTTCAGTGCACACTCAGTATCATCACTTATTTTATGAGCATATCCAAAACAACAGGTACTGAAGTATTCTTCTGGAATTTCCCATTTCTTTAGACACCTACCACTTTTTCCCAAAGAAATTCACAGGATAGAATTATATGTTGGTACAATGTCTGTAATCAGCTGTAAACCAAAAGAAATATGTATTAAAAAACATCAGTAATGTGATTTCAGGAAATAATTTTTTTGTGCATTTGCTAAAGCTGAAGATAAATGAGTTACCAAGAAATACATCAATTGATTTTGATGTTTTTTAAAAATTCACAGGAGATGATTGGTTTTTTAGTTCCTTACTGGGAAATGGTAGAAAATACATATATGAATACCATCAAAACTGTACTTAGATGTCTAAGGGATGAACAATACACTATCATTCATTACACAGCAGATATTAGGTAAGTAGAAATAGTACCTTATTACATTAATATTAGTGTTTTGTATTTTTCATATGGCATTCTGTATGTCTTTTAACCCCAAAGTTATTTTTACCATAATTTACAGAAAAAATTTTCAAGATTATTTGAAACGTCCACATCTTAAGCAGGAGTTTGTATCTCAGTGGCAAATAGATTTTAATTCAGTTGCTGATGACCTACAAGATGATGAGGAAACAAAAGCTGAGCTACACCAAAGAGTTACTGTAAGTAGATGGCAGAAATTACAATATACCTTAGACTATTATTTCATTGTATACAAGCTTGACATAACATCAGTGATTTTTTTTTTTTTCCTCTTTACAGTTCTTTTTAAACTATTTCATTTCCTCTTGTGCATAAAGTGTCCTTTAAAATTATTCCTCCCTTGTTTGGCCATAATTTTCTTACACCTTGCTTCGGTTTTTAGGTTACACTGTGGTATTGTGGTACACTGTAAAATAAATATTCCTCTCCTCTCTTTTTCTTTACATTTTATGGTTTTCAGAGATTTTACAAGTTGGATATTCCTATCACAGTTTAACAAATCTTGGCAGTATTTTAGTTTTTCTGTAAATTATATATGATATTATGTGTTTTCTAAAACTGATCATTACAAAGTACAGAGAATTTGTTGGGATGTTTTGACTCAGGTAGATCTTTTCTAGGCCACACATGTCCTGAGAGTTCTTTTTCACAAAAATCCGTAAGAGTAAAGGTCCTAACAAGTTCAGATTTATCATAAGCCAACAGTAGAGCTGTCTTTGAATTCATCAGGTTCCATTTCAGAACAGACAGGATTTTTAGTTGAGTCGTATCAGTAATGTTCCCCAAAAAGGAGAAAAAGAATACTGACAGCATTCTTAGTTGAAGGGAACATTTGAGGAATAATGGATTAATTCAGCTGAGATGGAAAAAGCATTGGACCTCCATTTCCATAGAAATATTCCAAGAGAATGGAGTAAAGGATTGAATGATCATCATCTATATTCCTAATTTCTACTAAATCGAATTATAAAAAGTCTGGAATCACTCTGTTCTATATTTTAGACACATAAAACTGAAGTATTTGGCCTTTTGCTCATAACAGAACGTATTTGACATTATCCCATTTAAATTATGTGAAGAGGAGGTTATACTCCCGTATGATGCACTGAGACTCAGATACTGCTCAGATAAGCCTAAGATGTTTGGAGTAAACATATAATTTTCAGAATTTTTTTTAATGACCCATTCTGTTCCTTGTGAATCCCAAAACTGTGGGTGGTTGTGAAGATGATATTCCTCTATGCTTTTAAAGCCATGCTCATTGTGTCTCCCTGAATGAATGAATTCTCTCAGCCATCCTTCCTTGCTGCTAGAAAAAAAGGGGCAATGAGAAGAGTTATAATCTTCAAAATGTTTTTTCTCAAACTCACAGACTGCTCAACACTGTCATCTCATCTGGACCCTTTCTGAAACACTGGAAAGTGCCAGCTACAATACCTGAAAAACAAATTTATCTGGTATCAACTGGGAAATGTAAAAACACACCCCATTTTGTGATGTATGTAAAATTCCTTAAAGGTCCAAAGCCCAGAGGGCAGCCAAGACTTTGGCCTGATGTTGTGGTTTAACCCCAGCCTGCACTTAAGCCCCACACAGCCACTCACTCCCACCAGTGGGATGGGGGAGAGAATCAGAAGAGTAAAACTGAGAAAACTCATAGGCTGAGGTAAAGACAGTTCAACAGGCCAAGCAAAAGCTATGCATAGAAGCAAAGCAGAACAAGGAATTCATCCACCACTCCCCCTGGGCAGGCAAGTGTTCGGCCATCCCCCTGGAGAGCCAGGTTCCATCACACAAAATGGTGACTTGGCTAGACAAACACAGTCACTCCCCATGTCCCACCTGGTTCCTTCTTCTCCCCCTGCTTTATATATTGAGCACGGTGCCATGTGGTATGGAATGCCCCACTGGTCATCCGGGGTCAGCTGTCCCAGCTGTGTCCTTTCCCAACTTCCTGGTACTCCCAGCCCCCTCTCTGGTGGGGTGAGGGGAGGAGCAGAAAAGACCTTGGCTCTGTGCAAGTGCTGCTTAGCAGTAACAAAATCATTCCTGTGTTATCAGCAGTTTCCAGCAAAAATCCAAACCATAATCCATACTCACCACTCTGAAGAAAGTTAACTTTTCCAAGCCAAAACCAGCACACAACCTAAATATCCAAACACAGAATTACTGTGGATAAAATACACTTCAGCAGCACATCTCTGTCTGTCTTTCAGCAATTTCTCCAACTTCCCTCTCACAGCATTGCTATCATTGAATATGACTAGTTGCTTGCTATCACTACTTCTCTTGTTCCAAATAGGAGAGGACTTAGCAAATACATCAATTTTTAGTTCTTTTCACCACCTGACTACAAGAAAAGGAGAGAGAAGCTGCTTCACTGTGAAAAGAAGAGCAGTGGGAAAGAAAAAGAAGATACTCATAAAACATGCTTTTAGTTTCTGCCAGAGGAATATAACTCACTGTATCCCTTTCCAGTTTTCTCCACTGCTTACAGTAAATCAAAACTGTGACTTAAATAATATGAAGACAAAGAGGAAAATTATTCTTCTTACATGTCTAAGAAAAGTACTGGAAAGAGCTGTACATCAGTTTGTACAAAACATTAGTGTGGTTTTTTGTGTGGTATTGGGTTTATGTGAAAGTTTTTTGTGGCAAAGGGTTTGCAGAGGTGGCTTCTGTAAGAAAGAATGGCAGCTGTGAGAGAGGAGTGAGAAAATGTGAGAAACAGTTCTGTGGTCACCAAGGACAGTGAAGAAGGAGGAAGAGGAGGTGCTCCAGGCACCAGAGCAGAGATTCCCTTGCGGCCTGTGGAGAAGGCCATGGTGATGCAGGTTGTTCCACTGAAGCCCATGGAGGATCTTGGGGAAGCAGATCTCCACCCTGCAGTCCATGTGGTCCACCCAGGCTGTATCAGGCTGTATCACATGCTGTGAAGGAGCAGCAACCTGTGGAGAGCCCAACCAGAGCAGGGTCCTGGCAGGAGCTGTGGCCCATGGGGTACGCATACTGGAGCAGTACAGTCCTGAAGGGCTGCACGCATAGATAGGATCCACACTGGAGTAGTTGTTGAAGAACTGAAGCCTGTGGGAAGGACCCACATTGGAAAAATCCATGGAGGACTGTATTCCGTGGGAGGAACCTCACTCTGGAGCAGGGAGAGAGTGTGAGGGGAAAGGAGTGGCAGATAAAATGTATAGTGAGCTCATCATAATCAACCATTCCCTGTTTTTCCTGTGCCATTTAGGAGGTAGGAGGTAGAAGAGTTGAGTGAAGTTAAGCCTGGGAAGAGGAATGGGTGGGTGAAAGGTATTTTCAGTTTTGTTTTATTTCTCATTATTCTGCTGTGTTATTAATTGGTATTAAATTAATTGCCCCAAATCAAGTCTGTTTTGCATATGCTGGTAATAGGTGAGTGATCTTCTCATCAATATCATGATGCATGAACTTTTCCATCATATTTTCTCCCTCTTTCCTTTGAGGAGGAGTGATAGAGCAGTTTGGTGGACAGCTGGCAGCCAGCCAAGGTCAACCCACCACTGCCAGTAGATAAGTTGTATGCTTATATATTTCACCCAGCAGTGTATCCTTATGTGCATATTCTACAATGTGAACAGCCATGAGTATCTGACTGCCTGCACATTGGCTACCTTTTAGCCATCACTGATGTGTTAGGTAGCCCAGGGACTTCCCTGTGGCTTTTGTCCAGCAGAGGACAAGTGGATTTATCTGAAGTCTTTAGACAGGGGTAGAGAAATAGAATCTGACATAATAGGCTGCAACCAGGACCTGATGAATATGGAATCACCTCATCAGAAGCCTAAGCTCCTCTCCTTTTCTTCTGCCCCAGAACAGGTCAAGTGGGATAGAACTGCCTGGAACCAAAGAGACAGCTCATATTCCCCCACCTTGGCACTGTATTTAACAGCACTCTTCTCCTCCCACGGCCTCTTACACATAGTGACCTGTCACACCATTTCCATGCAGAGACGGCAATAGGGAACAAAGGATTTGCGTAATGTTGTATGCTTAGTAGGTCCTCAGGGCTGTCAGTGAGCCACATAGTGCTGCTATTTGATATAGTCACCAGCTGAAGAGCCCTTAATTAAAAGAACGTTAGAGAAAAGTGATGTGGAAGCTACCCAAATTTGCAAAGCACTTGAAATCTGACACAATTTTCTCAGTATTTTTCATATTGCACATCCCCTTAGAGTACTATTCTTAGTGTGTTAATTAGCAAACCATTCAAATAGAAAGTTGTTGGTGCAGTTGGGAGCTTAGCTATTCATGGTCTCATTTTTGTCTAGCTTAGGTGGATCATCTCTGTCTGAGGAAAGCAAGGCAGCCTGCACAATGAACTCATACCTTTGCATTCTCTCCACCACATTTGTAAAGAAACTTTCTGTCTGCACTTTGTAGGCATATGATCTGACCAGGTGCTGATATTTACAGCAATATAGAAGAAGCCCCAGATAGAAAGATGCCCTATACGCAGCCAAAAAAAAACCAAAACAACTAGTTTCCTTTCATAATTAATTATCATATTTGATTTTGTGCTTTAGAACCTAAGAGATCTTCTCTGGGATATCTGTGACAGCAGAAGGGAAGAAGCAGAGCAGGAACGTATTAATATCATGAATGAAGAGTGGCTACCAGATCGTAGGGGGCTTGCAATGAACCATTTCTTTACGCTTATGCAGGTATGGACTGCTACAGAGTATGCAATGGAAGGGAGCAATGAATTAGATTTGGAGGACAGTGAGCCTGAGAGGAGTTTCATATGGTTGGTTCCAAATATGTGAAGGATTAAAAATTAATTAAGCAAATGTTCGTGTGTTTTCTGAATTTGTAGAGAAAGTTAAGAGACAAAAAGTAGATGACATTCCATACATTTAACTTTGGCAGACAGAAAAGATTAAGAAACATACCATTCTTGTTGTTCAACCCCAAAAACTTTCAATCTCTATTATATACTGCTACTTCTTGCAATTTTATCACTCCATGAATCTTCTTGAGTTTTGTGACAGAAATGTTACAGCTCTTTATCCTTCTGTGATCTTATTGATATCTCCTTTTAATTTATGAATTACATCATTCACAGCTGTTGTAAACCCAATTGATGTTACAGTATTTCCCATACTTCAAATTTATTTCAGTTGTAACTTCACCAATGTGTCATGAAGTTTTACCTACAGACCAGCAAAAAGAAACGCCAAAAAATTAAGTTATGTTTTTGAGAATGAGATGTCATTTGTTGCTCTTAAGGAAACCTGTTCAAATATGACCCAACTTTAAGATACGTAACTTTAAAGTTTTCGAGAGTCCATTCAGTCCTGCAGTAAAGTAAGATTTCCCTGTTACTGCTGTTCTAGGCGCACAAAATTAGTTTAGAACTGGAGTATTCTAGACTAGACAAAGTTTCGGCAAATTTAAAGAAGACAATGAAAACAGTGTTTTAAACGCATGCCTTGCGATGCTGATTTAGCTGAAAAAGCCAGGCCTAAGCAGTTTAGGGTGTGCTTCCAGTCCTTTAATTCTCTGTGCTATTTTTATATGTTTAATAAACAAGGGAACCACTCTCTTATGAGTGTTGTGGTAATTCAAGAAAAGTTTGTGGAATAGTCAGTATTAAGGAAATTGTTAACTTTGATTTCAAAGAGTCTAAATAATGCCCTAAATAAAGATTTTGGGCCACTGACTAAAGAGAGGTCAAAATGTCAAATAACTGCTGATTATCTGAACCACATTGGTCCTGTAATTAGGGTTTTTTATAATCCTGAATATTTAAAAAATCCGTCTTGAATTATATGCATAAGGGAGACAAACTTGCATTACAGGGCTTTAATATTTTATTATTCTTCTTTTATATTCAGTTGTATCTTTGCAATCCTAGTTCTAACAGGATTTCAGGGGCATGTATGATGGAGTTCAGAGGAGATTCACTACGAATCTAATTTGATCTCTCTGGTGTGTGTATGCACAATAACTGTTTAAAATTACTGACACGTATTAACCATATATAAGCTTTTGTTTTCATAAAGGAAAATTTAATAGAAAACATTACTTCTTGCTTTATTTTATTATTGCCCCAAATAAATTAATTATTAACCCTAAAACTACAGAACTAAAAATACAATAACTACAGCTTTATGTAATGACCTTTTTAGAGGCAGCCAAAAATAGGTTTCTTTGGTATTGAGTTCTCAATTTGTGGGTTTTTCTGTTGGAAGTTACGTATATTCCCCAGGTGGCTCTGTAACTGTGTAAACACATAGATTTGTATAAATGCCGTTTATCAGATTTCATTCCTTCTTTCTGTGTACACAGCTATACTAGAAGATATTTCCTCCTTAACTTATGGATAAATGCTGGTTTACACCACAAAGGTTTTATCCTTTGTTTTGTGAATGTGGTTTTGTGCGTTTTCCCATGAATATTTAGTACTGTTTTGTCAGTTAGAAACTAACACCATACTGTATCAATAAATCAAAACATGACAGGTGTTAAATGTTTTTTGAATCTTACTTGATTTCTCCTAAGATGATTCACACAAAAAGATCTTCAAGACACTTAGCTGTTTAAAGTCTCTTGATTACTTAGGTCCAAAAAAACTGTATAACTTTAAAAATTTTCTCCACCTCATAACCCTTTTTATTTTATGCTTTTAAAGTTTTATTTCTTTTGAACAAGAAGATCCGTATAATTTGTTGGCACTAGCATACTTGCTACTACAGAAATATATATACATCAAAATACATTGTAATTAAATTTAATGCATTGAACATTATTTATTGTAAATAGTTTTTCCTATTTTAACAATTAAGATCCTTATTACTGCTTAGAAATGGCAGTGTGATTACATTGTAGATGCAAGTAGAAGTATGCATTCAGTATACTGTAAATTTTAAAACACATATGGCTGTGTTTCTTGCTTTCCCTCAAAATCTTAGGATTTAGAATTGCTTCTGCTACCATGTGATAACAAAAGTTTGTTCTGCCTTATGTTGAATTGCAATCTCTTCGTCCTTTCTTCTTGAGGCTGAACTGGATCGTTTCCAAGATACAAAGAGTCTTCTTCATGAATATTATAGGACAATGGAAGGAAAAATCCCAACAGAAGACACTCCAGATTTTACTAGAATCCCATTGTTAGATATTATTAATGGAGACAAGAAGGAAGATCAAGAGGAATCAAGAAGGTAGAAATGCATTATAAAATTATACAAATATGAACAAATACAATGCACTGATAGATTTTTGGAGTATGTGGAATTATATGTGTGTTTATTTCAAAGGATGGAGAAACAAGAATTTTTAAACCAAGGATTATAGTCAAATGATGAATCTTAAATCATTTTAGAGGTTACATTTATCTCTCATTTTTTACTTATTTACCTGTGTCATATTCATTAATGCATCTTTGAATTGCAAAACATCTTAAAAGCTGCCTTAGGAGGAAATCTACTATTGTAGAAATGTTTCCTACTTTCCTCTATGTTGCTGGTAGTTTACACAATCCTTCCATAGGTTAAAGTATTGTTGTGGAACATTAGCAGGTTTAAAATTTGAGCCAATAAATATAATTAAATGTTACAAATTTTATGTAAATATAAATATAATTAATTGTTATGTAATAACAAATGTAAATCAAAGCAACCTACAAAGATGAACCAAACTGAATGCCATATTAAAAGATAAGGGATACCACCTGATACTTTCACAATCTAGAAAATGCCATCAGTAATACCAACTGCTTTTTTAACTTAATTCTAGTGCATTTAGAAATTTTCTGAGTAACGAAACTGTGTCTAACCCATGTGGAATTCATCAGCAGATCACACAGTCATTTGATGTAGTTTCATCCATCTGTTATTATTTCTTAGTTACAGTTAAACTGGACAGTTTTCTTCCCATACACACACGTTGTCACTTTAGTCGTAAGGAAAGTTCCTCCCTTTTTTTTTCTCCTGCAAATTGTGAAAATAACATTTTCATTCTTTCAGCATATTCTCCAATGTAGTTAACACTTTTTATAAAGGGGTATGTAAATTATTCCTTATATTTTATTTTTGAGGATTCGTCTAGTTTCTTGGAAACTGCCTTCACCAGGTAATACTGAGTCAAGAAGCAGTGGAACTCCACAGGGGCGTTCTAAGGATAAGAATTCAGAAAATGGAGAGGCCACTTGCAGGAATGATGAAAATCTTATTACTTTTACATGGCAAACAGCAGTAGCAGCAGTATCAGATATGGTAAGGAATGTTTTTTTTACTCAAACATTTCTGGATTATACAGTCAAAGCCCCCCATTCAGTAGGCAGTCTAAACAAATCATCTTTGCCCTGTGTATCTCAGTTTCATGTGTCTTGCTCCCCCACTGATACTTCCATTGAATATGTTTGTAGTTCTATGAGGAAAATGTTGGAATCTGTGTGTTTTCAGCTCCTCCATATTTATAACTGAGCCTTTCATGCCATTACTGAGAGAAATATTTTGAATTTTGCCTCTCTATATATTCTTCTTTGATGAAGAACTCTTCTCTTATCCCTCAGCAGAAATGTGAGAAGATGGACAAGTTTAATCCTGTGATGCAGTGTTTGCTCAAACGTTTCACAAGTTCAGAGCCTATGGTTACATTCTTTTTTCTATATAGCTAAAAGTAAACTAGGTCTGCTTTTCAAATGGTTGGTTTCTAGGTTTGATTTTTGTTTTCTCTTTGATCATTGAAAAATAAATTAATTTCTGCACCCTTACCATGTAACTCTAGGCTTGCTTTGTATACTGTTGATTCTTGCATTTCTAACATTTTCCTCAAGCAGAGGAAATGGCTGCAAGAATTAAACCAAATGTGTCTGTCTTGTGTTTTTGCTGCAGACTTTTATTTTTGATAAATAATCAAAATTTAATCAATTAGTTGAAGTATCTCCTTTATTTTTTTAATGTGTCTACTTGTCATCCAGTACTTTCAGCAAGTACAGGCTATTTAAAACAGTAGTTGCACAGAACTGATACTATGTACTGTACTGTGTGTGACTGTGGTGTCAAGGTAACAGCTGAAATAGAGTTGAGAGAAATGGAGGAAGAAAAAGAACGTCAGCTAAAACCAAAAGCTTCGAAAGCTGCCCAGAAAAAACCAGGCAAAGCGGCTGGGAAAGATACCGAAAGTGCCAAAAAGGCACATCCCAAATCACGTACCAAAAAAAAAGGTATTTAAAATGCAGACTTTGTTTTAGCAGTGCTTGCTATTACCGAAATGTAAATATATGAGTAATACAGATATGAGTAATCCAAGACATTTAACTTGGATTTAATTTCTCTTTAAAATGTCAAATGTGACATCAATATGAAAAGCTGGTAGTGATAAAGGAGGGGAAAGGCTTTTGAATGCCAATTGCGTTTATTTAAACATGTGTAGTCATTATATGTAGAAATAAATATTCTGAATTGAAAGTAAATATTATTTTTTCTTCATGTTCAGTATTGGAATGGAACAGTTAGAACTAGTTTATTAAATTAAATAAAATACTATTAAATTCTGCCTACTTGACAGCTGAAGTCTTAAAAAAGAGCAGACTCCTATTGAGGTAGGTCTTGCACATAGGCCTGGCAAGAACCTGTCCTACTAGGTGAAAATACAAAATTTATTTGCAAGAGAGAAAAACAGGCAGTGTGCTGGAAGAGATTGTGGCATACAAGGCTGTTTATACATTTTCTCACAACTATTTCCTTGTGCAGGTAGTAGTTTATATAATGTTCACCTTTTGTCTGCAATATGTCATCACTTCATTAGGAAGTGAGGCCTGTAGCCTAAATCTTTGTATCTTTTGTTAAGACATTCTATGTAGCAAGAGGGAGGTAGGTGGTGGGTGTAGGGTAGCCTGAAATTCAGGTACTCCATTTCCAAATGAGAAAGCTGTAACTGCAGAGTTACTGTGCATAACACAGTTGACTTTTTTCTTTGACAGATGTCTTTATTTGTACTGTGCTCAGTTCTCTCTCTGGTTGTTTCTGCCCATATAGAGTGAACAAAAGAATAGCCTTGCGAATACTTAGCCCGTTATGAGCCCCAGGGAGCCTTAGGCTTAGTTTAGCATCTCAGTTCATCTGAGAGAGCAGCAGAATTTCAGACTTGCAGAAAATTTTTGTGATGAAAAATCAGCAGCTGTTGTATGCTAAGTGGCTAGTTTGGAGTTTGTAGATTGCTTCTTGCAACCAAATTTTTATTCAGACCTGGTACCAGGTGAGTTAGCTGAAATCACAAAACCAGAACTGCAGCTAGAACTCAGCTGTGCATTCTTCCTAGAAGAGGAAGTATGAACTGATGGATTTGTAGCTGATGTAATGACTTTGATTTAATTTCAAATACAGTATTACTGTAGTGTTCCTGTAACACAAGAACTCCCTAGGACAGCTATGGGCTAGTAACAGAGTGATACAACTCATCACATGTAGTTTTATCACTTCTAGAATTGACCATTTGTTTTATGTTGACCTTAGGTATCATGCAGATGTCATTTTTGTTTTACTGTAACATTTCTATCTGCTCTTATTCTCTGATAAGGCAATTACAAATTTTTTAATATTTTTGAGTAATAGTCAAAGTGGTGTGGCTACAGAATTCCACGTAATCTCTAAAAACATGATAAAATACCTTTACAGTGTCAGTTCATAAGTAAGTAAGTCAAAACAAGGTGAAAATGCAGGTTTGAAGATGCCTGAAATAACAGATATCTTTGATATCTTTTTTCCTTTTTTTTTTTTCTTTTTCTAGTGACATAGTTCTTTTCACTGCTTTGCTGGTAACTACTACTGTAACATTTTCATTTTAGTTTATTAAACTTGAATTTATTAGATTCAAGATTAGATTTAGATTAGATTTATTAGAAGAAATTAATACTATTCAAAATACATTTATTTATGTTCTGGTTGTGATCAATTGGTAGATACTACAGTCAAACAGGACATTCTGATCTACTAGGATCGAACAAGAGGCACACTTATTCAGTCATGATTTTCCATTCAGAAACACATTTTCAGATGTTATTTAACCAACTTTAATGCGGTTGTACGTGCTGGGGTATTTTTATGCAGTGTTAACATTAGCATGACTTTCAGATGTAAATCACATTTGACAGCTGAGTATCCACCTCTGCATTCTCATAATGGTCACACCAAGTAAAGTGGAAAGTGTAAATTTTTCATGATACACAAATTTACAAGCAGAATCCAAAGACTGAGAAGTCTGTTTTCCTGCAGGAGCAAAAGCCAGTCCAATTCCTGTAGACCCAGAAGAATTAAGGAAACAAGAACTGGCACTTAAAATAAAGCAAGAATATTTCAGTGCCTTGAAACATGAGGGTATGTTACTATTTGGTTACTTATATTGGTAGGTGATTGTTATTCCTAATTTGATTGGTGTGCTAGTCAATACTAACCAGAAACTCTAGGAAAATGGATGGATAAGAAACAAAAAGAGGGAGAGACAGTCATGTCTGGATAAATCAGGAAATTTTTTAGTTTGGTAATCATCAGTGATTCTGTGGAAATTACACTTCAGGTAGTAATGTGATTTTCATTCCTTTTGTCTTCTGTTTCATTTCATCTAATTTAATTTGTCATGACTAAGCAAATATTCATCCTGAGAGAAAATATTGTTACTCACACTTCAATATTTAATTGAATTGGATTCAGTATTTGAAATGTTTTGTTCTGGGAAAGAATTTGTTGGCAGTTTTATATTTCATTGATGTTTTTCTCTCATTCCCTTCTCGTCAAGCATCATGGGATTCAAGCAGCAGGACATAGATTTTGTTTGTTCTTCCAAACTACTTTCTGGACAGACTCTTCCAGAACCTACGTATTGTTCAGTCATTCTGTCTCTTTGTCTGTCTTACCCAGTAACTTCCAAACCAAATGGTTCATTTCAGCCGAAAGTAGCTGTCTGAAAAAAGGAAGTCCCGAACTGAAAATGGTTTGAAAAAATTTTTTTGAGATAGGTTTAGCCTAGAAGAAAGACTGTTTTGTCACTAAAGGGAAGATAGAACCCAGCTTTTATAGATTCTATTTGGCAACAGTTGGCAAACCCATCATAATACGGTGGGCTAACTTTGGTGGGCTAACTATTGCAATGTCTTTTATTATGAAAGATAGAGGGCAGACAGCAGTTATTGAACAAACCACAAACTCTTAAGGCTTCTTTAGATCCAGTCAGGCCAAATGCTTGTACACCTTGTACACCTACAGCTTTCAACATAGTTTAATACAAAAGCAGTTCAAGAATAAGTATTCTAAGATTTTGGGGTAATGAGAAGAACAGTAATAACTTTGAAGATCCTAATAGCCTGAAGATGAATTTTAGTGATTCATTAACATGGTTTTTTTTCCCTTGACATTACTTCATTTTCATCCTATATTTAAGAAAAAAAGCCAAGAACCAAAGGAAGACCTCTATTTCCTATTTTCACAGGCACATAGCTGGTATTTGAGAATCATAGTTTTGCGTGCAGCTTTGTTATCCAGTTACCTTTTGGTAACTTCTGGTTTTCATTATACAGATACATTGAGTCTAGCAAAGGCACTAGCTGTGTATAGTCACTAATTTATAACATTGATTTCATATTTAGTTTCTCTGTTGCATCAATGTACCTTGCCTTTTATTCTGTTAGTTTTAAGAGAGCAGCTTTATCAGTGGTCTGTGCAGTACCTACTTCTGAAAATACAGGGAGACAAAAATTGTCATACACTTACCTCTGTAACATCCTGATAGCAGCTGCTCGAAGAACATGTAGAGAAGCCACAATTAAAGCAGCCTTAACTTACTACAGAAAGGTGGCTAGCCAGGCACCAAGTATCCTCTAAGGTACTTTTATCTAAAAACAGTTAAATATGCTGAAATTCAGGTGCTTAGACTGAGAGCATGCCTCACATTTTATAAATATTATTCATTATGTCTTTACCTTTTAAACAGAGGCAGCCACAAAATCTCGACTAGAACTTATAAAAGAAAAAGCTTTAGCATTTATTGAGGATCTAAAATGTAAAGCAGAAGAAGCTTATAATGATATGGAAAAATGGCTTGGATCCGCCTTCTTGGAGGAAATATCATGGTAATGTATATCAATTTTAAACAGGATTTTTTTTTTCTTTTTTTTTTAACCTAGACTATGGTAGTAAGTATAGTTGTTTATATAGACGGAAGTAATTTGGAAAAAATGTAGAAAATAATAATTTCATTTAGTTTTATGTTAAAATCCTGAATGCTAATAACTCATTTCTTGGCTGATTAAAAAGCTCTGCTTGTAGCTGTAAGGTAATTATCATGCTGTGCTGTTTTTCTAGACTACCGGTGTAGCAGATTAATGAGCAGACAATCAGTTATTCTATTTAGTAGAAAGCGCTGTATCATATCAGTAGCTTCTGTCACTTTGGAGTGTGGGATTATTTTCTTTCTTGTTTTTTACAAGCACTGGAAAATTCTACCTGTTGTTCTTATCACCACATATTACATTTCCCAAAATTATTTCAAGGACCGTTAAAAAAACTTCTTCTCAATTTTTCTGTCCTAGGACATAAAATGTACTTGGGATCACTATAGGCATAGAATGACCAATGTCCTTGTTATTAAAGGGCTTTTCCTCTCTAAAGGAAAGGGGTCACTTTGCCCTATGCAAGTTTGGCCTATACTAGCTATTGAATCATACCTGGGACAGTGCTACTTGATCCATGTCACGGCATGACCAAGAAGAAAGACATAAATGGGAGATGTGAAGGCTTTAATGGGCAATAGCTCGAAGAGGCAAAGCCTCTTCCTTCCAGCCAGTTTTATTTGCTCTCTTGACAAGTGCTAACAAAGACACAGTATTTACAGAATATCATATCCTTTGACCCGACACTCCAAGCCAAAGCTATGTCTAGTTGAACATCATAGACAGCTGATGTATTTCCCTGTATAAATTGTACTCATTGCACTTGAAACAGGAGTTCATATGTCTCTCCACTATGCTAGCCTAGAAAGTACTTTCATGTTTTTCCATCAAGTCTCTTCTGTGCCTTACATCTGACTTTATATAAATTTCTGACTACAGTCAAAAGATTTTTTGCAGCCAGAGGAAAAGTAGACTTCATAAAGATTTTGGTCATTACAGAATTCTCACAGAGGATTTGTAATTCTTACTTTAGGAAAGCTTTAAAAGCGTAAGCACATTAAAATTGAAAGCTATGTTATTAACATTATGTATTATAAATATTCATGGGTTTCTGCATTTACACTTCCAGTGTTGAAAAGCTGGTAGAGGTTGCCCGACATCATATTGAGAGCTCTAGCAGAATCCAATATGAAATGACTTTAGAAGAAACAGATTTCTTCATCAATAGAGATGTAAAAATGGTTCCTGACCCTCTTCCTGACCCTGTTCCTCCACCAGAATTTCAACCCATAGAAACCTCTGGAAGTAATACTCTAACTATTTCACAGCTTACTACACTTCATAAGCAGTTTCTACAGCTGGCACCTAAAGGTAAGAAATTTTTTCCTTTTAATTCCCAAAGAACTGTTGGTTACCTACTTAAAATCTACAGTAACTGGGAACTGCTAAACATTAGCTATTTGTATTGTTAAAGATTGTACTACAGTTAAAGATCCTACTACATAGAAAAGCAGAGTTGTAGTGGAGCATATTGAAAATGTGAAGTAACAGACCACTTGGAAGCTTTTAATGGCTTTGCTATGGGCTTTTTATCATTAAGACTACATGTTTAGTATTCCTCTGACAAGTGTCTCTGTAATAGGTTTTGGTGCAGTATGCATCATGCTTGCTTTGCTTAAAGATGCAAGTCTTTAACTTGTTTACTAATTGAGAGCTCAGTGAACACTCAGGCTATATTATTTTAAAATGCAATTTTAAAATTGTAAGTATTTTCATGAAACTTATATAGGGTCTAGTATAACTATTAACCATTATATTCTTGAAGTCAATGTGTGCCTGTTGCTTGGGTAATTTGCAAACATTAACTCAGATATGTAATTTCTTTTTTACCTTTAAACATGCATTTATTCTATGTCTACGCTCTAATTATGGGAACTTAAGGCTTAGGATGCCTAAAAAGACTTACTTACAAAAGTTCCTGAGACTGTATAAATGTTACAAAGTAATTTAGGTAAGGCGGTTTTAAACTGAGATGGAAAGTAGTTATACGTGTATTTGCAGAGTGTTTCATTACCAGTGTTCCATATTATAATTATAATTTTAGTATTATTGCCACTAAGATTGTGAAATACAGTGTGTAAAAAAGTGCTTACAATTTAAGATCTAACTCTTCCAGTGTAATAAGGCCACAAAGGCACAATCAAGTTGAGTTTCATTCTTTATTTGGAAATTCTTTTCATGTATATTTATAGAGTAATTCCAATTTTCTTTTGCATATAAAACCATTTTAGGCAGAAAGATGTTTACATTTGTCCCTTAGAGAGATGCACATCATCTTATCTCTGGTGTGTGGATGTGTACGTAAGCATTTCAAAATCTTCTGTGGAGACATATTCTGCAGATAGTATTGCATATAAAATGGCACACGGAACTAGAAGTCTGTATGTTTGTAATCATTTACAGTGCCAAAGAAGTGAAACACAGATACCAGTTTGATTGGTACTTCCACTTCAAAGAGTTTCTTGGTTTTAGATCATTCATCATTAAGATACTTAAAACTAAAAAATTTTGTCTATTACAAACTTTAATATTCTTGACATTTTTAAGACAGAACAATCATTTTCTTTGTAAATGTATAATAATTAGCAAGAAAACAACTTAAATCTTTATCATTCTACAGTATTTCCCTTTTGAAAGTATTATATTCACTAAAATGACCCGACATGGTTTGCATGACTATCCAAAAAAGGAAATTTCTTGGCTTAGCAGTCACGGACAGTAAAAGAATGCTGTTGCTTGTTCTCTGAGACAATGGGAAAGAATTGTTTAAAATAAAGTCCCAAAGTCCATGCATTTATCTTCTGCTTGGTGACTATTAAGTTAAGATGCTTACCTTTTTTGGATAGCTGAATTAGGATGGAAAGCACAAGCTGTGCAAGTCACCTTTAAAATACCTCCTCCCATTCTCTTACACATTTTAAGACAGGATAAAGCACATCCTAGGTTTCCTAAGGCAACCACTTCCCTTCATTATAGACTCTTTTCTTTCCTAAAACACAAAAAATTTTTCACAGCCTTCTGTCTCCCCTTGTTGAATAGAATGGTCAACAGAAAATACACATCTCAGTAGTTAGTCTCTCACTAAACAAAAGAGGGAAAAACACTAAAGCACCCAGCACAGCGGCAGGGAAATTGTTGAACAGCATCTCTAAAGGACATACCAAGAAGTAAAAAACAAATCCCTACCTTGGAGAACCTCCAAACAGATCTAGATTTCCTGTCAAACATCTTATTTTTCTTATTCTTACCCACCCCAGCAGATTTCTCAGCATTCATAATGGAAATCCACATAAACAAGCACACAGGGCATAGGCTATTGGACAAGTCTAAATAGAATAAATCTACCAATCTCCTTGTAGTAGAATAGAAGTAGTAGTGAATAATAAATTTCCTGAAGTTGTTCTGAAAATTGGAAATTAGGCTTTTCTAAAGCATCATGGAGATTACAAGAAGCAGATTTTTACTTAGAAGTGCAAGAAAAAAGTAACAATGCAGGGGTGATTATAGTAGAAGAAATTAACATGTAAACAGGTTTCTCTCATGATATTTGGTATTTTCAAGATATGTTTAACAAATTGCTAAAATTAATGCTAAAAGTGGGAGTGCCAGTATACTTAAAAAATGTTTGATATTCATGGAAGAATACTTATGAAACAGTTTTGTGTTTCCTAGGAATCTAAAGTTTTAAAGAACTGCCGATTCTTCACAGACAACTTTGTGCTGTCCTGCACACTTGGTTCTCCATGGAAGCACATTACTCTTCATTCTAAGCACCAATGGACAAAAAACCAGCCTGTGCTGGACCTTCCTACCTACTGACAGTCTTTCATTAGGGGAAAGAAATTTATTTTTTGTTTTATTATTATTCCAAGTGCTATTGCCTAAAGTCAGCATGAGTCTACACTAATTAATTTCACTAACTCTTTAAAGAAGTTGTTAACAGTGCTCTAATATATTACCTTGGGAGTGCTTTTTCATAGGAAGAGCTGTGAAAAGTCTTAAATTGAGCTAATAACATTCACTTTTTTTATTTTCTCTCTTACAGTCTTTTTGAATGAATGCTTTCCTTATCAACAAAATTAAATTATTTATTAGGTCTCATCCCCTTTGATTCCCTTCAGCACTATGATCTTCTGTGACCACATCTCTTGTCATTTCAATTAGCACACATGTGGAATGTCTCCATTTTCTTCTAAAGCGGTTTCAGAGAATGCAGTTTAGGTGTGGCTTTGCATTACCAAGCAGATCAAAGTAGATTCTATCGCAGATTTGTTCTCTATCTTATGACTGAATCACACAAGATAATGTTAAATTTTGTTTTCTTTTTCACAGTCATGATCCTTATGAACCATTCCAGTTTAATTATAGAAATGATTCTATAATTTGATAGAATAGATAGACATCAGTCAGGTTCAAAAAAGTTTTGAATCCAATAACCAAAAAGATGTTTAAAATACTTATTTATAAAACTTAAATTTTTAAATAGTCTGCTAAGATGTAAACATAAGGGACAGCCTATTAGCATCTTTCACTGCAGTTTGTTTTCAAATTGTGGACTTGTCAATTGAATTTTACAATTGGTGAATTTTGAGCAGACAGGTATATTAAAGTGTGTGTGTAGTACAGCTGAAATGTTGCCTTTTTAATGAAATATTTTGTTGAGTCAGAATTATATGCTTACCCTGCATAATGTCTATAGATTATACTTTCTTTCCCCAAGCACTTTTGTAGAAACAGTTCAAGCTTTTAGAATAGTAATTGCCTGACTTTGATGCAAATGGAGATTGAAGTCCATGTGAGAGCATAGGAATAGTTTCATCATCTCTAACTTCTATCTTTTAAAGACTATTTATCTTCAGTGTGGTTTTTTAAAACTTGAAAATAAGAAAGTTTGTAAGTTTGTAGACAGAGGAGGTATTTGTTACTAGGTGAAAACTTAATAATTCTACCAATAGTTTCGTTTACACGTCCTGTTACATCTCTTACTAAGTAATGTATGTTATTTAAGTTCAGAAATTTGTGTAACATATTTGACATGTTTGTATATGTTTCTGTGCATTTGAATATATCTATAGATATAGATAGATATAGATATAGATATAGATATAGATATAGATATAGATATAGATATAGATATATAGATATAGATATAGATATAGATATAGATATAGATATAGATATAGATATAGATATAGATATAGATATAGATATATTTTAACATTTCAGTCAGCATGACAGCGGACCTCTCCCCTCACTGCATCTGTGCAGCAACAAAAGTACCTTAACTCTCGATGATTCTAAGTTTAAAATCCCAATTCTTGCTATTTAATGAAGATCAGACACATAGCAGCACCAGTAATAATTAGTGAATAAATGATGTAAATATTTACAGTGAAATTGACCTGTAGAGAATGATGAGTCTATCAACAATGTGGATGAAAAGAATCACATTTTTGAGACTCCCATCTCTTTCATCTAAGGGTAGAAGTATCCCATATTACTACCTTTTAGACTCCTAAAGTTAAAGAACATAATTCAGCCTCACTCATTCATCCTTGTAAAATTGCTGCAGAGTCTGATGTGTAATTTGCAATGGATCATTATCCAAACCCCTAGTCAGGAATTGCTATGGAAACATTTTTCTCAGTGAAAGTAGAAGGGAATGTGAATCTGTTTGAATGTTTTGGTAAAATTTGATGATAATAATAAATGTTAACATAATTCTCATCTCTAGTATAAGTTTACAATCTCTTCATATTTTGTTGCCTGTGTAAATTTAAAATCAGAATCTTTAATAGAGATTTACTACTTCATCAGTTTATGGAGATATTTTTATACAATGCCTATAGAAAATACTTTACTGACCGGTATATCATTAAGAAATAGTCTCTTTTATATATCTGCCTTATAACTAATGCATGGTGATTACTCTTTATTTAAATGCAACAGGTTCTGTTTAAAATGTCACAGTCCTGGTTCACAGGGTGTAGTGTAAACCTATGCTGCTGTCATTCATAATGCTCCTTTTAAAATCTTTAATTTTTCTGTTTTCAGTTTAACTAGTGGTCATAATCTTAATTTCTTCACTAATTAATTTTTTTATATTTGTTTATGAAGTTTCTGCACTGCTTATTGAAACTTGTAAAGGCTGGTCAGTCACCATATGTATCAGGGAATGATACTGCCTTTTAAGATTTTAATGAAAAACAATCCCACCTAGTGTAGCTTTTCCTACATTAGTTTTCTATTTGATAACAAGTTTGATAACAAACTTTATGTGAAGAAGTTGCTTCATAAGTAGTACAGGCAGGCTTCCTTTTGTATCCTCTCTTCTTTCCATGGTGGCACTGCAACAGATCCCACTTTTTCCTATGTTCCCAGTTTCTCTGTGTGAATTGAAAAAATGTTGGCAACACTGAAGGCCCATCTTACAGGGAATATTATCCCTGATAGTGGATCACAGGTCTTCTCCAATACCTGTTTCTCTAATCACCAGCAAATTTCCACGTTTCTGTATGCCTAAAGAAGCAGTAGTCACTGTAGAAGTGTTTAAATGTTTTTGTCCCTTACACCCTTTTTACTTCTGAAGTTACAGGTCCAGTTATCCAGCCCTCCACCTCTTTTTCACCATACCTTGTCGTTTTGTGTGTGCCAGATAAAGACTTTTAATCTCTACTGTGTTTCAGAGTGTTTCTCTTCCTCTTTTCAGTTCTGGGTTTGGTACCTGGCCACATGTCAGAAAAACCTCCTGTGACAGTTCATTTTGCTGTCCATGTGGACCACAGCTCCAGCCTCAGATTTGAAGTTCTTTACAAGAATCATGCATACTGGAAATGTATTTAAATTTCATGTTCCTAACTTCTTTTATTAATATTATGGCCTTTCAGGATGCTTAGAATAGAAGGGAACAAACTGTCACTTTTTTCAACAATGGGAACAAACAGTTCTCACAATTGTATAGTATACATATATATAAATTTGCTCCTTATTCTAAAATAGAAAAGAGTGGCATACAAAAAATATTTTTCTCAAGACCTTTTAAAGCACCAGAAATGGCATTTCTCTCTCTATGATTAGCTTAATGTACTCATTAATTTTGCTTCTTGACGTACACATCACAATAAGGAGGGTGGAGAGTCAGATTTTAGGTCATTTGTAGGGTGTTACATTTGTTATTTCCCAGAATAGATTTCTAGTTTTATTGCCTCCATTCTGCATGCAATTTCTCTTGCTTTTTTGATTGTTTTCTTTTCAAAGTCCTAAAATTTCAGCAAATGTGTACTGAAAGAATCATTAAATTACAGGCCAAAAGCAGCAGATAAATGAGATCTAGAAATAAAATTTTCAAAAATGTCAGCTTATGGGATTTGCTCCTAGAAAATACAAGCATGACCACCTTCAGAACAATTTGGGAAAAGCTGGGAACAATCTCAGTGCATTAAGAATGCTTATACAGTTCTGAAAGCAGTAATAATATCATTTGCAGGTAAAT
The DNA here is from genome assembly GCA_013399875.1 of Gymnorhina tibicen. Taxonomy (NCBI): domain Eukaryota; kingdom Metazoa; phylum Chordata; class Aves; order Passeriformes; family Artamidae; genus Gymnorhina; species Gymnorhina tibicen. The sequence goes on along the minus strand of VXAZ01005391.1, from coordinate 16,944 downwards.
ACATTTTAAGAAGATCACGTCAGCTACTGCGTATGCATCTGAGGCATTCTGGGTCAGTTTTTTGATTATGTATTTCCAGACTTGCTCCAAGTTAACATTTCTGCCAATATCAGGTATAATGGACATTGTAATAAGTTTGTGACTTCAGCAGTATTTTCTGGAGACGTTTTGCCTAAAAGACCATTCTGAATTCCACTTCCTAACTTTGCTCTTCTCTGTTTCAAAAATAGTATTGATGCTGCTGCACTTCTCTGGTTGCATGCTGACAAACTTCTGATAGTCAAAAGTCAAAACTGACTATTTCTTTGGGTAGCCTTCAAATTATTTAAGAGTAGATCTGTTTTCCTTGTTCTCTTTCATGGCTGTTCATTTCAAGTCACAGTCTAATCCACAAGTTAAATATGGACAAAAAAAGAAAACATACAATTGATATTTTATCAAATAAAAACTATTTTATATTTAGTTGTTTCTTTTTGAATTATAGCCATAAGAGCACTGAAGCAATTTAAAAGCAAGAGTAATTCTTCTAGCAACAGAGAAGTTGGTGACAGAGGGAAAGAGAAGAAAGAGTTGGAACGTCAGAAAACAAAGAGGAATCACCAGTTTCCAAAAATATGGCTAACAAAATACTCCTGGTTAAAATATGATGATGAAAGGGGAATAATGTTTTGTGTACCATGTCGTAAACATAACGTGGATTTGGGGGAAAATATTCATAATTTTTGTTCTGGCACTGATGACTTCAAACTTGAATTTATAAACACACACCAGAGTAGTGAAGCTCATGCCTGGGCTACTTGCATGGAAGCTGCCAGTTCTGCTTCACCAGATACAGCTTCTGCTGAGCAGATGTTGAAGAGCGTGAACTCCATAACATTGGGTAGAGTAGAAAATATTTTTAGAAGATACCATGCTATTGCTAAATCTGCCTGTCCCCATACAGACCCTGATGGAATATGCAAACCAGATAAACTTTAACATGACCTTTCTCAGACTTGTCCTTCTGAAGACTTCCCTACAAAGGCAGAACAGATCCTTTTTTCCAATGCTGATTATTAATTACTAGTCTTCCCATAACAAGAACTCACACAGACTAATATACTTCACAGCTTGAACTACTTTTTATTTCCCTGTAAGAATATTTGTGAGGGTTGCAATAAGAATTCTGTATCTTGATTTTTAATCTAGGAGCTGAGAATGAGTATGGTTTAGAGAATATGTACTTCCATAATTCTAAATATTCTAAATGCACCTTTCTACTTCATAATTTCAAAAGTTAAAGCATGCCAGTGGAATATATTTCTAGCATCAAGGAAATAGCAATCATTTATATCAAAAGATAGCTAAAATTAGATCATTAAAGAACCTTATTAGTTCCTCCAACAGCAAATGAAGATGTACTACAGGTAATTTGGGAGAAATTAATATGAGGTCATTCACCTTTAAATTAACCCTCTTTTAAAATAACTCTCTACTTTCAGTATAAAACGTAATGTAGTAATAGCAGAAGATACCCGGTACCCCACACCCTACCTGTACTACAGCTCTGTTCTGTACTGTGCTATGCTATACCACACAAACAGATACATATATACACACATACAGTCTCTTTTTGGTGTTTTGCGTAGATGTTCATGGTACTTCTGGGTATAAACAGTGTGTCAGAAATGGAGTAGGTTTTGAAGGAATGCCTCACTAAAGGGTCCTAATCTACTCCAGGAGAGTTAATTTATAGGGATCAGAAAAAGAGATCAGTACTGTGCATTATATAAAATACCAGAACTTGTGATTTCTCAGACAAAAAAAGAAAAATGTTTAGATATAGTTTGCCTGATAAGCAACAGGATATATATTTCATAGGGTGCCTTATTAGATGTGTGGCTTATTATATATTAGAATTTTTAATTCTAAGGGTTTCCTCTTACATAATACCAAGAGGGTTCTTTTCCCTCAGAGTTGTCAACTGGAGGTTTTTAACTATGTTGATATTAGGAAAAAGTTTGAAAATGTGTCCCAAGGATGTCCAACAGGTAAAAACAAAAAAGAAAAAAAAAAAAAATGGTGGGTTTGTATCTGTAACACCCAAGTCACTTCCATGACGGAGGGAGGGGGCATGTTTTCTCATAATCTTTTTGTCCACAAAACCAGCAGAATTCCTTCAACCTCACCTCTCAATACAAGTTTTCTAAGCCTGTGATGATTCTTTCTGCTTTCTTTTAAGCAGTCTTTAGTTTACATACATCCTTCTTGATCTAGAGATTCCAAAACCATATTATAGCAGAAGCCCTAACATTTGAAAAAAAAAAAAAGCATTATTTCCAATGACTTCCTGTGTACTTTCTGGTGATATTGTAATCTGCGATAATCCTTAGAGACTTTTCTATAGAAATTTTACTTTGGCAGTAAGATTCCCATTGTGATATTTATTCAGTTCACTATTTCAGCCCAGCGGGGCACTTGACATTTATCTTTATTGGATAATGTCCTTTTATTCTAGACTTTATCTCCAATTTTTAAAGTTCACTTTGAATTCTAATCCTGTTCTCCAGTGTGCTTGAAGTCTGTTCCTGCATTGTTTTATCTGCAATGTAATAAATGTATCAATTTGTTCAGTCTATTTCCAAAAAGTACTTTGATCTGTTTCTGGTGAAGTTTACTAATCCTGACCATCTCTCCCGTTTTTCAAAATCTTTATGAATACTGGTTCTTTATACAAGATGCTTGCTTCTCCTTCTAATTAAAAAAATGTTTAATTTTCTATTCAGTCTCCTACATTATTCAACTAAAACTTAGTAGGTTTGGGTCCTTTTATTTTGTGCTTACAAAAGGAGCATACCTGTTTTGAAATGCGTCTTGCTAAGTGGAAAAAAGCCAATTCTGGGAATTGTTTTCCTTTTTCCTTCCTAGAGGACATTATTTTCTTTCACCGCTTGCAGAGTACAATTTACAGACACCAGTATTCTTTGTTGAGTACCATCTGTGTAGCTGCCCACTCTCAGCGTCTCTCCGTGATTATGAAGCACTGACAGCCCTTGAGCTGAAATGATGAGTCACCTCTTGTTTGGTATTATAATCAGGTACCCAAAACCAGTTCTGTGCTCTGTAATATATACCCAAAGCCACGAAGTGTAGACAAAATACCTAAATACACAGTGGGGAAAGTATTTCATATCTTGTTTTCCGTGTTTCTCTGTTTCTCAGAGACTCCCTCATTCCTCCTACGTATGTCAGTAGGAGGAATTAAATCACAGTCCATTTGAAGACTTTGAACTACTATAACTTTGGAATTGTCCCTCTTCAGATGTTTCAGGAGGAGGTAGTAAAGTAAAAGAAATTGCCCTACAGCACATCAGCAATTCTACAGTTAATATAAAAAATTATATAGTTTATACAAATCGTGAGTAGTGATTTAGATTGCAATCCTTTAATCCCATTTCAGACATTAGTTTTGATGCAAGTTCTTTAAATTCCATGTCCCTCAGATACTTCTTGTGTGTGTTTCTGAAGTCATGTAGCCTCACGAAAAGGGATATGACAATATTAGTATACTTTTAGAATTCTATGCATAAAAACAAAATGAAATTTTATTTCACGAAGTCAGAAACTCTTAAGAAATACAGGAACTATGCTTTTTATTGTCATATAGGGAAATCAGTAGGAGTTGAACAGTTTAAAACATGAGATAGTGTGACAGAAAGCTTAGTTAGATTGCCAGTGATCAAATTTGGAATGAAAATGTTTAGCAAAAACTGAAATAAAAATTATCATAGTTGGGATCTTCATGGTAAAGCTCTAGAAAATCTGAGACTGCAAAGAAAATGTAAAAATTTTCCCTGTTAGTTTTTGTTGTTCAGTGGCTCCTTCATGGACCATAGCCTGTTTTCTCCATGAACCACTAAAATGTTACCTGGTTTATTGAATCTTATATGAAGTGCCCCAGTAATGATGCTTCTATGATGTAGGCTTCATTGTGCCATATGGAAATGATCTGATTCTTGAGGCTTGAACTTTTAATGAAAAAACAAATTTCTGATTATCTTAAATATTATATTAGCAATCCAGTGTGCTTCAGTAAACAGCACATGATTTATCACATGATATTTAGAAGATGTTCTTTCTCAGTGTAGATATCTCAAAAACTTTCAATATGTCACATCAGAACACTCTTACCAGTTTGAAAGTGTTTTTTCCTCAGCTTTTTCTTTCATGCTGAAATTTGTGGGAGGATACTAAGGCTTCAAGTCCAGGTGTTTCTCCCTTCCTTCTTCCTCTTCCAACAGACTTCGAGCTTCCCAAATCTATTTTTGTCTTCTTCTCTCCAAGCTTATATATGTGTAGGATTTCTCTTCTGTATTAAGATGTGCTGAGGGCATTAATCCTGGTTTTCCTGACTGGAGGTAAACAGGTCTACAAAGATGCAGACTATTCATTCAAATTGGAAACTTGATTTTGAATAAATGACATGATGAAATTACTATTCAAACACATTCTTTATATTCCTACCACATATCTTTTACATAAACTTAAATTTTACTTCACTGTTTCACTTCAAACAAATTGTCTTAGCCATAGAATGTGCACAGCTATGCCTTTTCAAAAGGACAAGGAGTTTGACTGGAAAAAGGAAAAAAATGAGTAAGTCTTTCCAGTATTGCACTGATTGTGTTTGCTTTTAAAGGTAATCTCAAAACTCCTGTTTTGATGTCATAGAATTGATCACAATCTGGCCAAATCAGCTTTATCTCTAAAAATTTAAATAACTTGAAACTTCTTTTACGTTTTTTTGTTGCTAATGTTTTTGTTTTGCAGTGAACTCTCACTGACCCAGCAAAGTCCATTTCTGAAAGAAACTGGTTCTGTCTGTTGAAATTTTTTATACATAATTGTGTGTTTTCATACCATACGTGAAGTTTGAAGTTTCTCTTTGCTCATAAGCAAATCAATTCCTGCTTAAAAAACAAATGGGATTTGCTGCACTTATTTATTTTTCTCTTAGGACTTCTTTAAAATAAAATTAATGGAGCTATTTTTAACTCCCACACATCAGTTCTGATAAGCTTTTCAAACAGTTAAATTTTGTTTCAGAGTTCAGTGGTGCATGTTTTACACCCCATTCTCTAGCATACAGTTGCTTTAAAGAGTGAGGATAGATTTATGATTGATTAGAAAGAGCAGAGTGGAAGAAAAGGTTGGTAGGTATTCCGTACATAGAACTCTGTGTGATTGGTGTCTGTGAAGAGCTCATTAATTGTCTGTGAAGACTGTGTGAGGATGGATTAGTGATCTTAATGCAGATCAGGACAAGTATGAGAAGAACTGCAGTGCAGCGAATTATTTGAAATTTCGCTATTAGATAGATCACACATTATTCATTTTAAATGAGGACATTTTATGTTTGCTTTGGAAGATGCTAGCATTATCAGTAGTGCGTAATAGGAAAATAAATACCTTTCACATCTGGCCATTAAAATGAAAAAATAGATTTTTATTTTTTAACAGAAGAAGTCTATTTAGAAGGCTAAACATATTTCTATATTGATTTTTTTATTAGGTTTTATACCAAAGAAATTATTTATTGAAACTGTTAGTGGCTTGGTTAATTTGAATCTTGGAATAAATTGCTTTCCTGATGCATGGAAGAACTTAACACTTTCAGATGTAAGTTAACCCCTATATTCTCTTCAACTGGAGTATTGATTTGTGTAGAAGATGCAGCATTGTCCTTATTATGATAAAATGAAGATTATAATATTATAGGACAGGATCAGTTTTTCCTTAAAATTCCTCTGTTTCACTAGAGAAGGATTATGGAAGTCGCTCTACCAGAAATTTTGTCAGGACTGTATTTATTTACAATTTCCGAGTTATATCACTTCTTAAGACACCATCCACAGTTTTCAGATTTAGGAACACAAAAACTTAGAATTTAGTCTTTCCAGATCTTCCATACGGAATTAATTTTTCTTTCAGATGTTGCTGGTAAGCCTGTGGAATGGAAATATTTACTTGTTTTAGCATGTTTTGATAACTATTTCTGACAGTAAACCATGATTCACATTAAAATTTTAATTGGATTTCACGTGATTTCACAGCTTTATTCATATATTCTTCACACAGATTAACTACATGAGGAAAACGTTTTAAAGTTAAAGTTTAACGTTGTGTAGTTCCAGTGAGTTTTGTGAAAACTAGTCACATACGTCCACATATATAAAAACCTAATCTTAGTACAGGAAATTAATTATACAAGGAAAGCTACCAGTCAAATACTGTCTATTAATAGACCAAATGTGCATGTATCCCATGTTCTGTATTTGTGAACTTTTAGTGCTTATAAATCGTATCTTTATTTTAATAATAGCATTTTCTTTCCTTAAAAGAACCATTTTTGAATTAGACTTTTAAATTTATCATGGAAGCAAGAACTAACTTACAAAAGGAAATTCACAAAGCATAAGCTGAGGTATATATTTATTTTGCACAAGTTATTCTGAGCTGAACTCACCATTTCATCACTGTGTGATTTAATAGAATCTCAAATAAATTTTCAGTTAATAATAAGCAGTGCTGTTCTGGCCAATGTTAGGACAGATGTCATCCACAATGTCACCACATTGTCTCACTTTGTGCTGCCCCAGGCCCTTCTTCGTGTGAACACATTGCTTCCTCTCAGACTGCAGTCTGGAGCAACCCCGACACTTCCCTTTACAGGGAGATCTGGGTGTGGGGCAGAAGGCAGTGCAAAGATGCCACAGGGCAATACTGACCTGGGCTGATTTGGTTCCCCCTCAGCCTCTGCAATGCTCTGTCAGGAGATTTTGCATGTATTCTCTACTGAATATGTACATCAGCTTCATTGGTACAAAGACACATGCAGCAAGCTGCAAAGCAGCTTTTCTACCATGGCTTTTTTCCAACTGGAAATAATGCTGGAGCAGAGAAAAGCCACTTGGTGGACACCTGTAAGAGTAACAGGGCCAAGGCACAGGACCAAGGATTTGTGTGCTCATGCTGCTAAATTGTTAGTTCAATTCTTGGTACTCTAACAAGACAGAGCATGGTTCAGGGGTTAGCATGTTCTAAGGGATGATATCTCATAGGCAGTTTAGATATAGATGCCTATTTAGGGTATTTATTTAGAGAATACCGACTGCACATACCAGTTGACACACCAGTGTCAGTGACCAGTGGCCCGTGCCCTGTTTTGTTTAGTTATTACATGCCCTTTACAGAAATGTGAAATCTCACTGCAGAACCTTGCCTATCCTATCCAGGAAAAGACCTAAGGATACATAGCATATTGAAAGAGTATGTTTATGCACACATATTTGACAATATTTATTGTTTTGGTTTTATAGTTACAAAATCTGGCATGTGAATTCACAGTGAACTCAGAACTTACTGACTGGCGCAGATTCTTGCTGGCAGCAGCACAGCCTTGGCCAGTGCCATCTGTGACACAACTCCTCAAAACACTGCATGGCTTCAAGTCTGTTGATGTCACCGGGTCAGGCTTTGTTACACAGGAACACTACATGCAGGTTATAATCCTTTTATCTTTTCAATCAAGTTTTTTTTTGTTCAGCTCTGAGTTGAATGATATGCTCTTTGGTTTATTCACTTTGAGAAGTTCAGTCTGAATTTTAAATGGTTTAGGTTTGAGGGAGCTTTCTACTGAACAGTGTTTGCAGGAAATTGATGGCCTAATATGTATCTTGTCCATGGTTCCACAAACCAGGCTAATTAAACTTACTTTTTACTTGATTTTCCTACTTTTCTCATAAATTAATCTCAAGTAAAAATCCTTTCTGTTTTAAAGAAATAATTCTGTGTGCACTTTGATGACTATTAACTTACTGACATTGAATAAGATAATTTGCTCCAAGCAAAAACAAGGATTTCAGTTTCATCTTATCAGCTGCATTTTAATTAAATACTTCTAGATTTTTTCCAGTAATTAATTTTCTCAAGTTAAGATCATTCCTCAAACCTTGAATATATCAAAAATTATCAAATTCTTTGATTTTTTTCTCTGAAGACAACTTCTATTTGAATTGTCACATAGTTCAGCAAGGTTTTTCAGGAAGGTAGACGTGTGAAAGAGTATTATGAATACATTTTTGTTCTTTCAGCAAAATTTGGCTCATTTTCACTTACTTTTACTTTGCATTTTTAATCATACTTAGAATGACTGCCGGTTCACTCTCGTAGGCCATACTAGCTGTAAGTATCATATATATGCACATGTAAGTGTCTATAGATACACTTATCTATGTGTGTGTGCATGTATACACTGAAGTTCAACAGTCTTGCTGGTTTCTATGTTTGTTTGGTGATACTAAATATAATTTTCAAATTGTTTTGGATAAATTTCATAGAACTTCTATTGTAATCTGTTTTCCAATCACCTAGTGTTGGTTTTTAAAAAAATAAAGGCTGTGTTAATCCAGAGGCCTGTCATTTTCAGAACTTCTTTGATTAATTTAAAAGTCTAGGAGCACCTGCCAGTCCCTGCCCACCACAGACTTTCCAAGAAACAAATTTTGCAAAGCCAGAAAACCCACAAAAAGTGCAGGTCTTTTTGCATTTATTTTTATATTGTTGTAAGTTTTACTGAAGTGTTAGAGTTTACAAATAAGCTAACAGTAAGACATGCAGACCAGAAATGTACGTTTTTAGCACAGGATCCTATTTCAAATAAAATAATAACCAAGCAATTAATTTCATTGCTTCAGTATTACAAGGTAGAAAATATGCGATAAACAACTGATTTGTTTGTAGACCTGTACTCCCTGTTGGTTCTTCCGAACTGCCATGGCAGTGATAATTTTGAACCCACAGTCTCACTTGCTTAAAGACTGAAAAGAACTTTAAAAGTTCATGAACATACATATGACTTCACAGCTGAAGCTCCTTTTTCAGAAGAGAACACATAGGTGCCGTAGAGAACATTATGGCAGCATCCCAAGAGTGTCCAAAGCGACTCAGTTAAACCATCTGCATTGCTCTGAAGAGTTTGGTCTGCAGCTGGTTCATATTGCCTGTGTATCTGCTGTGTGTGAGGTCCTGCAGTTTCTGTTATTGACAGTAGTGTGGTTTGGAACGTTTGCATATGCAGTTATGAGACAACAGGAACAGAAATCATCACACTTACGTTTAGCCCTCTAATTTCAAATTAATGGATTAGGAAATCTTAATTGGTTTTAATTCAGTATTTGTTGTATTCTTTTTGAGCAATTTATGGCAATTGTTTTGAGATCCTACTGTCTTTACAAGAAATAATGACAAGGAATATTCACTGTGAATAGCAGGAATAACCTTCCACTGGGAATCTGAGCTTCTTCAGCTGTCCTCTCTCTCTGCATCTATACTTGCATAGAAACTCTATGTCATATTCTGCTGCTTTGGCAGCATAGACTTACAACTACGTACTCAATTTTCACTTTTTTCAAAAGCATACATTCACTTCTATCCTACTTGATTTTCAGTAATTTCTCAAGTATCTGTTACAACATATAAACAGCAACTGAATTATTCTCATGTCATTGTATATTAATAATAAATTCAGTTTGATTAAGTCCAGAAATCAGGCTCTCTATTGAGCAGTTAGAGTATAAAGACCACCTTGTTTCAATGTGTGAAAATAAACAAATTTTTTTATTAATTTTTTAAAATCAGGCTGGCTTATGGTTTAATGGAAATGAAGATCTAAGCATAACAGAAAGTTGCAAGGAACCTGTGCCTTTAGATAGGCTGAAACACCTCATAAAGGTAACTGAAAACATAGGTATTTTGAAGAGACGACTATTCAAACATGAGAGGTCTCATTTCAGAGATTTTTGGGTCTCTTTTTCAATGAGTGCTGCATTTTTTGATTTTTTTTTCAGTTCAAGTGGTGCTTCAGAATAATGTAGAAAGGAATCCAAGAATCAGCCTTGAGTACTCTAAATCACAGTCTGCTCAGAAAGACTTAATTACTCCTGTTCATCATTGAATAACATTAATTTTGCTACACAGCAACCAGCTTTTGTAAAGAATGGGAGGCAAATGATCACTGCATCTGAGCTCATAGAATTTTCCATGAAAGAGAGGGCTAATAATAATCTGAATACAAAAAATGCTTTGAACATATTTGTCATGATACAAGGTTTTATTAATTTCTCCCTTTTCCATGAAATTCAATTTCTATTTCCTTGAATTACTTAACACATATTTATGATTTATCACAGCCTTGATTTGTACAGCCTTAACATCTTTTTAAGTGTAGTAGCTCTTATTAGGAATAATTACTGTATTTCATCCTTTTCTCTACAGTCCTTGATATGTATTTTGTTTAATTCCACTTATAGAAATTAATTTGTGTGGTTTTGCCCTTCATAGTTTTTCTTCAGTTTATTTGCGGATACCAGAAAAGACCCCGCTCTGCTGAACTATACTGAGATGCTGCTTTATTTTGCCTCCCACTCTGATCCAGTTGAAGGTGTATACAGAGCACTTAGCATTGCTACTGGAACATGTATTCACAGAAAAAAGGAAGCTTCCCTTCCATGTGAGGTAAAATATTACAGAAAAATACTAGAGAATAGTAGTAGAGCTGTCAAATTATAAATTAACTAGATTTCTCTATATTTGCTTATCCTGGGTAGCTCCAGTCCTTACAAGTAGTCTCACTGAATTCATAGGAACATTGCATTGGTAATAATACTCAGAAGGATTCTTCCAAAAGTCTAGAAATCTGCTTGTCAAATAATAATAAAAGTTTAAGATACTTACTGGTGACTACTTCTTGTACATATGAGTGGAAGTAATTATTTTGCCTAATCTTAGACCAGCTGTCAATCCCCGGGAATTAAACTGTAGCATGACTTACAGTAATGTTATCTCAAGATACAAAACCTGATATTATTGTTGGTGTTACTTCATTTTCCACTGTGTTACCCACTCATTGGGGTATTCAGACACATCTTTGTTGTATTATTTCCAAGTGTTTAGGTTTATCTGTAAACCAGAAGGATTAATAATAGTTTCATACAAAATAATTTTAGAATTATTTTTTCAACCGTGATGAATGTATTGTCACATCAAATGAAACTTGTCTTTTGAACATTATTAGTATTTCTGGAGTATGTTGTTATTGTTAAAGTCAAAACTGCAACTAGTCCACTGCATGCATCAGTTACTTATTATTGAAGTATAAGTCATTTTTTGAGACATAAATTATTTATCTGTACACACCTTGGAAAGAGGTTGCTGCTCCAGATGTTAAAATGATTCATTGCCCTGTCACAACCACAGTGACTCTAGCACTTGCCCAGGACTTAAAGTACAGTTGGGATCTCTAGAAACAGTACAGAAAAGGCATTATTTTACTACACAGGGTAATCATATATATCTGCAAAATAGCATTTTATCATTTGAAATGACAGAAGTTATTCTGCTTCCCTGTGTTTTATTGGCACAGAGTTTTTGTACACTGGAGAGACTGAATAAGACAATTTCCTGTCCACATTTCCTAGGAAGAAGGAGAGCAGAGAATGCTCCCAATTAGATATTGTGGACCTGAACTTAATTTCCCATATTTCAGTGGAAAGTTCTAACTTTTATCTCATTGGATATAAAGCTACATAACCTGTTCTCCTTTTTTTCCATTTTCTGCTTGGTTTGATCTATTTGGTTGGAAGTTTTGTAATATGTAAGTAAGAGCACTGTCATTATCATCTATGTGTCAACAACTTCTTAAGGCTATGAGTCTCGAGTGAAGTAGAGCATTTGCTTTCAGCCCAGAATTAACTGCATCTCTGAGGAGAAAGAGATGTCCTATCTAACTTGAGCATTTCCTCATGCCTGCTTTCTCACTGAAGGCTTTGGCTCTGCGAATCTGTGCTGTGTCTAATGTATGTCTCACAGTGTATTAAACAGACAAATTGTGTGCCTAATTCATCTTGGAGAGTCCCTCAGAAACTGAGGAATATCCAAGAATTAGATGTTAAATGAATCTTGCTTGTGTGGATTCTCTTTGACTTTATAGTTGTCTAAGTTGGTGCTCAGAATGACAGGACTGATAGGTCATAATTTCAGTATTTTCTTTTTTCTTATGCCTTGTGGTCCATGCCTATGCACTTAAACAATAATGTTGAGTACAGATAAAAGACAACAAAAGAAATCCCATTCCACTGAAGTGAATGAGTTTTCTCTACAGGCTTTATTAGAGCCAGCATTTCATGAAGGTTATTCCACAAACACAAGGGGGCAAAAAATAAACTGTGCATTGATATCATGTCATGTTTGAGCCAAGCTCCATCAAATACACAGAGCCCTGAAGGTATCCAAAGTGGTTTTCAGAATCAAATTAAGAACCCAAACAGTTGTTTCCCTGTGGCTGTTTACATATGATCTAAATATCCCAGTTCTCACTCCAGATACTGGAAATTTAGTAAATATTATCCATGGAACATTCATCAGTGCGATATAAAGAACCATCCAGCTCATCTCTAGGATGAGATGGCTCGTACATAGGCACTTACAGAACTGCACCTACTTTGTCTCTTCTCTTTCTCTCGTTCTGTGCTGATAATTGTAACCACTTCTCATTGGTATCTGTCTACAGAAACAGATCTGAAGCCTTCATGTTGTTAAGAGAAGCTCAGACAAACATATTCTTGAGACTTCTTTTACTGACTTTAAATCTGAACAATGTTGTTATTGCTTGTGTAGGTCTCACAGCTCAGTGTAAACAATGCAGTGAGAGACAGAAAAACTTCAGTGCTGATATTTCTGTAATGTTGACTACTGTGTGTTAAAAAGACTGTATGAATGACTCTGCTCTTCCTGTGCTCAAAATGAAATACATTAAGGCCCAAGGCACATAGCACAGGTGTGACTGAACCTCAGCAGTCTCTCCCTCTTAATGAGGAAAGAAATGGTTTGTTCAATTAAATGCAGTTTCCTGTTGTTACTGGTTAGTCTACACTGTGGCATAATCTAGTCAAAGCATTGTTCACCTTTGTGAGGTCCTTTCTCATCTTCGTGCTCACAAATCTCTACAGCAGGTTTTTTGTTTTGTTTTTGGGGTTTTTTTTCTCTTTGACCAGCTCCAATATCACCACAAAATTACCTAACTGCTTGCTTAAAGTAAATTTAACTTTTCTGCATAAACTAGAAAGTATCTATTTCTGTGGAGAGCTGGTTAACTGTTGGCCAAAATACAGTTCTTGCAGTGACTCCTTGATTTGGACTAGAAAATTCATACTGTTTTTTTCATTTGAACATCCAGAATTACCAACTTTATACTTTACTCCTTAAATAAACACAAAGTTTTTGGTATTGTAGTTTTAACTATTTAATATTTTTATGTTTTGTTGCTCTGAGAAATACTAGTTTTTCTGTGTAATGTTGGCCGCATTCCTGGAAAAAGCTGTTTATTAAATTTCTGGTAATGCCAACATTATGGGTATTTCTGGACTCTCAGGATCTATTCCTCTATCCTAGTGTAGTAGATAATTTTGTGTGAGTTGATGATTTTTGTTTTGTAAGAACTGAAGTTTGGAAGGGTAGTCCACTGGTTCTCAATGAGTGTTCAACTGAAACAGATCATCTACTGACAGACTGTTTATCCCCAAGCATGATACCTGTGCTTAATTTTTTAGGCTTCTTCAAGCCGCAACATACTGTCAAATGAGAAGACTTTTATAGAAGATGAAAAAGAAGTCTTGAATTACACAGGTGAAGAAATTATTTCAGTGGCATCTCTACTCAAAATGTTTCATACTGGAGGAAGTAGCAATGGAGATAAACATAGATTTAGCCATCTGGAGAAGGCAGACAGCTGTGATAAGGTAGGAAGATTGATTCAAGAAAGCTTTTGTAGCTTGTGTCATATGTTTAAAAATATATTTTGTAATCTTTGCTTTTCCACAATTCTTTTAAACAATAAATTGACCACATATTATTTTTACTTTAAGCATTTCATCAAGATGTACCAAGAACTAGGTGCTGAAGATCTGACACCCATTGCAGTTGAACTCCTTTTGAAGCACCCTTTCATGGAAGATTTGATCAACACATGCCAAGAATACAAACTTCCTGTAAGTATTGCTCTCTGGCACCAGAGACTTTGTAAGCACACTTGCTTAAATTTGCATTATCCCAGAAGTGTTCTTGTAATTAATACAGGCACTGCCAATTTGCTGTATAAATCAGCTATACAGCCCAGCAGCTGTAGCGTAGATCAGGTGTTTTGTTTTCCATGAAAATACCATCCCTCAAAGACTGTGCTGCTTTCTGACCTGTTCTTTTTACAAGTCTTGCTGGCCTGGAGCTGCCTACAGATTTTCCACTTGCCTTGTCCAATGAGGATTTGCCTTTCTCCCCATCCATAGAAAGGAGTCCGGTTGAATTATCCTCCCAACAGGATCACACTGCAGGACACTGTAGGATATGTGGTAGAACCCGTTCCATCCCAGGCCAACCATGCAGCAGAAAAGGGCATGGAGAGGCAGTACAAGTCCCTGTCATTCGCTAGTGTTTCCCTGCTGCCTGCACCTATGTTTAAACATGCTTTAAAACAGTTGCCTTACAGGCAAATTTGGGCCAGAGAATCACCCTATTTAAGATAACAAACTATGGCAGAAGTAGTCAATATCCAGGGTGTAAGAAACTAGCATGAGAAGAGGAGAGGATGCTTACATGTGCATGTCCCACATCAAATATAAACAGTCTTCACAAGTTTTAGATGATCACCACCATAGTGTCCCACAAAATGTAAATCTGAATAAGATACGTGATACTTCAGTAGTAACTTGCTATTTCTTAGTTATATTCCTCACTTGTAGGATGTGAATGGCCCAGCACTTACTACATCGCTCATAATTGTTGTTAGTAAAAGATAAAATATAAGAGTAAAAGAATATATTTACTCAGTAGAAGTGAGGGTTAAAAATCCATGCTACAGTAGAAAGTGATAGAAAATATAAGACAAAGACAAAACAATTGAACATGATAACTATCAATGAGTATCCATCCTGCCTCTGTTCATGTCTCAGCCAATTTGAGAAGACAGATGGCATGCAATGTTAGGTTATTCCTCCCTTCCCTTCCGCATTCTTTCTTCCCGACTCCTTTTATTTAATTGAATACTGCATCTTCTAATTTGATTTTTTTTCCAACCTCACTGAACTTCTTGTAGACCAAAGCATTTTTTAAACCAGCTCTCTAGATGTGTTCCACATCAAGAACTGTTGTTTACACAAGCCCTCACTGACTTTGTAACATTTAACATAATGCAGCCTCTTCATGAAGAACGAATGTGATGAAACATAAAATAAAACTTAATTAGGGTGTAAACTGAGTAAAGCCATATCTATATGCTTGGTAATTTACAGGAACTCTGTTAAAGGTTTTTCACACTGGCCAATAGCTGAAAATCAAATTCACAGTTTTTCATTCAAAGTTTTTATTATTCTTTATTAAAATTCTATTATCTGTTATCTATTTCTATTATCTATTCTTTATTAAAATTTCTAATATGTTACCATTTTTAGGAGGAACTTTGTTACATAGCTTAAAGAGTAGGTTGTAGTACATGTTTAAATTTTATTAGCCAGCATCAATCACTTATGTTATTTCTGGCTGTTAGGAGATATTCAGGGCAGTACAGTTAGAAAAATTATCAGTCTGTGAGAAAACCTGTAGGACAGTGTATATGCATCTTGGCAGTAACTGAGGGTTTCAGTGCACATGTTCTAGCCCAGAGGAGTTTCCCCATCTTGTTTCTATATTGGTATCATTCCATTTATGTAAGACGTTTTTCCACTTGTTTGGCAGGTTCCGTTGATGTCTGTATCTCCTGACTCAACAGTTAGATGATGCAGAGCCTCAGTTCTCATTTGTAATACTTAAAATTTCCTCTTGAAAGGCTTATACTGACTGTATCTCAAATATAGTAATCTATAGTTTCTGTACTTAAACCCACAATATTTCTTCCCTTCACAGTACTGTTCAATACAGACTTTTGCTTTATGCATGAAATCAACACTCAGGTTTATAAAAAAAGTGTTATATTCACCAGCAAACAGGCAGAGACCCAGGGGCCATTGTTTTAAGTATGTTACAATTCTGTTCCAAAACATACGGACTCCAGGAAGATTTTTCCTGTATCAATTCCATATTTGGGGAACAGGTGGACTTTTTTCTTTCCAAGACAATATTTTTAGCTATTATTTTTGCAGAAATTCTCCTCAGAGATGTCTATAAAAATGAAAGTCAACCACAGTGCTATTTTACAAGATAAATACAGCAATTTAGGGTGTGGTTTCTAAAAGTTAAAATGTTTTTACTAATGCAGTCATAAACAGCAGAAAGTAAAATGTTTTGCTGAAAACTATAAAGGGAATATCTAGCTTAAAATTTTTTTCAAATTTGAGTTAGGGTACCTGATTATTTTGGATCTTGATGACCTGTTCAATTTCAACCATTATTATCTGTCTTATCTCAAAAAAAATCTTTTTCCATGGGAGATATATTGTCTTTTGCAGGGATTTCGTTTTCTCTGGCAGTAGGCTGGCAACATCTTACATGATGGTGACCTTTCTGTCAGCCTTAGTACAAATGTCTACAAATTAATAAGCTCAGAAATTCTATTACTTTTTCATCTGCTCTTTTCTGTCTTGATTACAAGGTTTTCTGGTCCTAATTAGAACTTTCAAGTGTTTGCCATTGTCAACACTTTTTTTTCACTCATCAGATGAAGTTTATTACTTAAGAATAGGCAGCTGACACATAAACATATGTGTATATTTATGGAGGCACTTCATTACATGCTCAATTAAATTTTGTTTAAATAAATTTAATAATAAATGAGAGAAGACTTTTATTAGATCAGCTGATTCAGATGGGAAAAGCAAGCAATCTGCTTTTTCCATTGCGTGTGTTTTTCTATTCGATTTG